>JACEGR010005237.1:0-75928 GCA_014170235.1 Listronotus bonariensis
GATACCCATATTGTGGTAGTTGTGGAAAATATGTAATCCGCCATTTTGTAGAGGCAGCCATCTTGGATTTTTTTTTGTAGTGTGCTCCATTCTACCAATCAATCCTTTGGGTTTAGTTTAGTTAAATATCATACCTTATGTATACACGATACTTAAAAAAGTATTTATCCAAAAACCTTAACGTAAACATTTTAAGTTTTCGTAAACACATCTTTTGTTCACACATACATTGTGTTGACTTACCCTCTTAATCAAATCACTGGCATCGATTAACCTAAAACGTAACTCCTTTATTTTCAGTATCTAGTCACGGCCGAATCGCTGCGGGCATTCGAAGAGGCCAAACTGCTCCAAACTACCTCAGATAATTTAGAGTGGAGAAAGGGACGAAACTATTAAGAGGTCCATAGAAAAGAACACCCTGCGGCAATCTCTTATCGAAATTATAAATTTGGTTATTTGTTCAATTAAATTTTATACCTCGTACTACATACGGTATTTACAACAATATTTATCTAGAAAACCTTAAGTAAACATATTTTTTTGTTCACACATACATTGTCTTGACTCGCCCTCTTAATTAAATCACTTTCGCATCGCTTAACCTCCAAAACGTATCTAACTCCTTTATTTACAGTATCTAGTCACGGCCGAATCGCTGCGGGCGTCCGAAGAGGCCGTAAACGCTCCAAACTACCTCAGATAATTCAGAGTGGAGAAACGGGACAGAAACTATTAAGAGGGCCTTAGAAAGGAACACCCTGCGGCGATCTCTTATCTAGATACGAACCGGAGGAAGCAAGAAACAACCCTATAAGACTGATGAAGATTCGCTAGTTGAAAGGATTAAACAGTTAACTGGTGATGTTGGATTATAACGTTAATTCAGGTAAGCTTGCTTGAAGTTATTTGTGATAAAGTTTTATTGATGTCTTTGTTGTACGTATGTGGAAACTAAAATAAGTTTCCATTCTCTCTCCCTCTTTTTCACTTCGACATGTACGGAAATAAAAACAAACTTTAAATACAAAAGTTTTTAAACTTTTTACGTAGAATCATGTAGAATTCAGGTTGCTTTTCTTAACTTAAACTCCGTACTTTGTGTTTGTGTCTTACCGTGTTATTACAATAAGCCCTTCAATTGTAAGCGTTTACAAGTTGAACTCTCTCTAACAAGTAGAGATTAGATTAAACAAAGAAAGCCTGCAATAAGCGCTTTCGTGATACATTGATGAGTCAGTCATCTCAATTTTGTTTTTTAACCAAATGTGTCGAATGTAAAGACTACATTTTGGATTGATGAGATAAGGTCACGACATTCGCCATATTGGCTAGCGCGGCTGTGACGTCAAGTTGCGCCATTTTCAGCCATGTTTGATTTTAGGCAGATCAGTGGCGTAGAATTAAGGAGAAAACAAAAAGAACTGTATGGTGTAAACAAGATTTATTGGATTATTTTAATAGGCATAACTTAAAATAAAACCATAAATGTGGTTTAAATATTGAAAATTAAAAATTATCAACGCGACGACAGGACGATGAGGTACCTGGCAGAGCAAAACATTTTCCATGGTTCCGTAAGTCAATAACCATTTTAAAAACTTTGTATAAAGGGTGTCCGCTAATGAATGGTACACAGAAAAACCACAGATTCCTTATGCCAAAATATTATACAACTAATATCCAAAAGTTTATAATAAGGAAGATACGGGGGTGTCATAGAAAAAAGAAAAAGTAAATTTATTTCGATAATTGTTCCCCCTTTTTAAATATCTTAATAAAACGGTATCTAGGGGTTTTTAAACATTAGCTTTTCAGATCGAATATTAATTTTTGTGTGTAGACTAGAGGGCGATGGTACATTATTTAAAATTCTCTAAAACTACCCAATTTTACTACTCTGTATGTATGTAAACTAGTAAGCTTCTCTATGCTTTCTGCACAAAAAAGGTATACTTAGTAAGAATCGGTCTTGACAACCGTTTTTAAGGTATTCACGTTTTAGTTGTTTAGTGCACCCGAAAGTATGTATGTACCTTCAATAACATCGTATTAGCTATAATTATAACTGCGCAGATATAAATAGCTGATATCTTAAAACTTCTGGATACCGAGTTTTATTAAAATGTTTAAAACATATTAAGAATTATCGAAATGCATGAATAAAAAATATTTATATCTCTTTAACATCCCGTATCTTCCTTATCATTAACTTTTGGATATAGGTATGTTTGTTTAAATCCTCAATGGGTATTTTCGCATAAGAAATCTGTGGTTTTTCTGTGTACCATTAATTAGCGGACACTCATCTGTATCATATGTATATAAAAACACGAATGACTGAAAACTATTCGACTAAACTCTAAAATAAAACGAGTCCGAACCAATAATATGTGAAGTCTCTAAACTAACCAAAAACATTAACAATTGGAAATCCTTGCAAAATATACAACCAAAATGAAAATGGCAAATTTTCACGATTTTTACCAAACAAAGCTTCGGCAAGGCACGACTCTGTCATCAGCTGATAATGCTACCAACTTTGAACAGAACTGCCAACCGAAATCGTAATTCTCACACCCTCACGTCCCTGACAAAAGCTATCACCGGTCTTGCTTATGTCTAAACCCCTTCTCATAAAGAAACTCTGGGTAAAGTGTTTGGGCATGAGGTCTGGGTTGCTTTCCAGTAACGAAAATTTTTGTGCGTCACGCTCCAGGGCTTGAAGCTCTTGAACTGCTCTAAAAAGTTAGTCACTGGAACGCATCCTTAGACAAGGAAAGAGAGATACTTTAAGAAATTTTAAAACTTCGTTGTTTTTAGCCTTTCTTGGCTTTATAATAATAATCTCTTTTTAATATCTAATTTCATTTTAAATAAATAATTTTAAAAATCCATCCTTAACCATAAAAACACGTTTGAAGCACAAAAACCAAAAGAGGGGTTGCCACTCAGGTAAATAGGAAGGATGTAGTGTAGCAGGCATTTAAATTTTAAATCTGGTATTCACGGCTATTTTCTTTCTGAATCTCCAACCATTTTATACTGTTACTTTTTTATCCTACTATTTAAATATATACAGGGTGTTGGATGTTGTTTAAAAATATAATAGCAGATTCTACTGTCGAAAATATAAAAAAGTTTATATACACATGTGTCCGCAAATTCCTCGTTCTCAAGATACAGGGTGTAAAACTTGTAAAACAAATTATTTTTTTATGTATCTTAAATATCCTTTACGCAATTTTGTTTTAATTTGGCCATATTTTGTAAGAAATTAATTTATCACTTTCCTTAGTACATTTACGGCCGTGTTCACCAAGCTCCAGTTCAATTTTCATTTTGGTTTTTTCGCCATATTGCATTTATTTTTTAACCAATCCAGTTGATATTTGGCACACAAATCGAGCTTTGCAGATTCTTAAATTTTAAGACAAAAGTACTTTTTTAAATACCGCTAGAGGGCACTTAAAATTTATTTACATCATAACTTTTTATTTTGACAGATATCGCAAAGCTGGGGACGCCATTTTATAGACAATCAAACACAAAAACCTAAAAAATAAGGTACTCTTTATTAAAGTCGATAAACCTCACCGTTTAGGCACCAATAGTCATCAAAGTTTTCGTCAATTTCAGTCAAATTTACATACATACATGTCCAGTATCTCAACCGACAAACTTAACCAAACCAAACACTATTTGCCGGCAATGTACATTTTCATATTGGCATTGATGGTAAAGCATTGGCAATTGTGGCAATATGCCAACATCTTATACGCATTAAAAAGTCAACCTAAATAAACACTTAATTGCCAATAAATTTTACATGCAGGCGAATTGCCGGCAAGCATACAAAAATGGGGGCATACCAATTCTGATTAAATAAAGCACGAGTTTTTGTTGCGCAGGATTTTGAAGGCAAACCTTCAACGCATATTCATACTTTTTAAACCATATTATTAACATTGGTATTTAACTAACAATAAAGCAATTTTTTGATCTCTAAACAACATTATTTTATGTTTTACATAATTTAAAGGGAAATGGCCTTTTCATGACAGCATTTTATTGGTTAAGAATCATGCAAATAAAAGTGGTGTCAAACAAAATGTTTATTATGTATTTTGAGCTGAATAAAAATAAAATGATGGTAAAATTAGCTACGTTAATTTCGACCGAAGGTGACCGCTTTGTGCGATTTGTGTTCTACGCGTGGTTTTCTAGCTTTTGAGGTTCTTTTAAAGAAAGGAGTTTTAATAGACATAATTAAATGTATTCATTACCTAATAAGTGTGTGTTGTGTGATTAATTGGTGATGGCTGAGTCGAGAAGGCAAGATATTCAAGCTAGACTGTTAGGAGCTGTAAACATTTTGTTTAAAACTTTATTAAAAGTTTTAAAGACGTGTTAATAAAAAATATTATATATATTTAATAGTTTTTTGACATACCGATAGATGGCGTAATGGACAATAAAGCTCACTACGTTTCTGCAATATCTTCGCTTTTTTATCGTCTAAACCAGTATCCCATTAGACAAAAATAATTCTGAGAGCGGTCTGCGGTAGGTGATCTCACTTAGCTTTGAAAGAAATATCTTCTGGCTAGTGTAAAAATCTGCATCTCCAAGTTGGACAGTGTTCTCGAGAGATGGTACTTTGCATTGCAAGAAATTGCATGGTAAGGAGTTTTTTCCTATTTAATTTTCAAATAAAATATCGGCATCATTTTAGCTTTTAAAAAAAGTATATAGAGCAATTTACTCGTCAATAAGACGTCAGCTTGCTGTTAGGAGTATCTGCATTTGCCCACTTTCGTGTCTTTTTGTTATATTTTTGCCAATGCAACTTATTAATGATGGATGCCATCATCTTAAACGCATTTTTTGCCAATAACTTATTAATGACGGATGCCATCACTTTATCTGCAACACGTGGCCTAATAACGGCCAATTGCCCACTTTCGCGTCTTTTTGATACCTTTTGCCAATGCCTTGCCATTAAAGAGTGTTGGCAATGCCAGTAAATTAAATCATTGCTTATCTAAAGTACCTTCAGAGTTACAATAAAAGATAAGATTAATTCAACTAGAAAATGAGTAACAATTAATAATAAACACAACGGGGATTCTAATACATTGCAATTTGGATTAGTATCAATCACTATATTAACTTTAACATATACAATAGTTTTATATAGATTTGTGTAATTTAATTATAAAGGCAAGAAGTGAAAGTGTAAAAAAGAATTTATTCCTAACGCTATTATATACAAGGTCACCCAAATTAAGTATCTGCCATAAATATCTTTGTTCTTAGTTAAAATACAATACTGTTGAAATTGGCTTCTGACATTTTACTCCCTTTAAACTGTAAAATATTAGAAACAATTAAAAATGGTGTTTGTGGGTTTCATAGTAAAACAGTATTTTTATAATGAAACACCCTGTATATTTAAACATCGCTGTTTTGTCGAAATCGCTTTAATTCATCGACATCAAGTATCTTTTAGCTTGGCGTTTAGGCTATTCAGAAATACTATTTTTATTTACTT
Organism: Listronotus bonariensis; assembly: GCA_014170235.1. Lineage (NCBI taxonomy): Eukaryota > Metazoa > Arthropoda > Insecta > Coleoptera > Curculionidae > Listronotus > Listronotus bonariensis. Next base: position 5,555 of record JACEGR010005237.1, read on the forward strand.
GATATACAGGATGTGAAAATATTTAGCTTCATTGTGTTAAAAAATTATGGCAGTATACCAAGTACTCTAAAAGTTATTCAAGAAAAACGATTTTTAGCCATAGTGGTAATAGTTGTATTGACGTCACGAGGAACAATTTTCGGATATGTTATTAAAATGGTTTTTTCGAGACATGATCAGTGAACAAACTGATAGAAGTGAAGCTGATACCATTCTTTGAAACTTACGTGGCTAACTTCATTCTGAATGTTTATTAATATTTCAAATGGCATCTGTCACGTGATTAAATGATCATGATCACTGCAAGTGAACTGATGAAAGTAAAACTGTCATCATGTCTCGAAATAATACTACTTAAGAGAGAGAAGTGTCAACATTAGTGTCGGAGAAATATACAGTGTGTACCAAATTAAATTTGCACACTTTTACCTACTAATAAATTTTTATCCTATGGGTAGTAACTATTTGGGTACACGCCAAAAATTAAATTAAAAGTACCAAAAAACCAAAAAAAAAAATAAAGCAATTAAAAGATAACTAAAAATCGACATTTCGGTGGCAAGTCTGCTACCGTTGTCAAGATAATTTGAATAAAAATAATGAAAATAAAATTTAACTATTATTAGGGTTTTAAATTTTAAATTTTTTATAATTTTTAGGATATTTTGAAACTCTTTGACATTAAATATCAAATATGCTTTTGTTTGGTTATAGTGTCATAGTGACATAGATAACTGGTTGCTGGTGTATTTATTGTTTATATTACAAAAAGGTGAATGGTTAGTTAATTTTTAGTCTTCCTGAAGATACTTTAGTATCAGCAAAGACAACCAAGTGTTATTTAAATTAACTGAAATTGATGCTACACAATTATCTTGATTTAATAATATATATGCACTTTCTTTGATTTTGCGTTTTTAGAACATGTTTCCTTTGCTAAAATGCTCGAAGCATCCCAGTTTACTTCTATGATTGTTATCAAATGCGTGTTGGCAGATTTTGATTTATGAAATTCTGTATTTTTAATGTATGATCTGTGTTCTTTTATGCGTTCGGCTAATGGTCAAGAGTTGCTTTCTTTAAATATTTATAAGACTTGCATGTGGGCACGATGGTATGTCACTCGGTAAATATGGTAACGCACATTCATTCAGTTTAGCGTAAAATCTTTCAAGTTTAGTATTTGTGAGGTGCTGTTAATGAAAAGTTGATAGTGGTGCTCTTGTGAAATTTACTGGTATTTCTTTAATCATTCTTTTATGGAAACCATTAAATAATTAAAGTTTTTTTCTCAGTGAAAGTTGTAGTTGTAGTTGATTAGAACAAATACTTAACAAATTTAAGGAGAAACGCTGTAATTAAAAACTATTTAGGACTTGAAAACTATTTTTTTATTTATTGATTTGGAATAATTAATACAATTTTTATGTTTATACGAATGTTAATTACATAACGTAATAAACGTTAAGCCAAATTAAAAGGTTTATAGGCCAGTAAAGCAACAACAAAACGATATCGGTGCATCATCTTGGTAACATGCCGGCATTCTTTGTTTAATCTTCACCTGTTCCTATTACCTTAAAAATTTAAACATGTATTTATCTCTCTCAAGGCGTCTATATTGGGGTGCCAAAGATTATACTTATTAAGTATTACACTTCTTAGTCCATCTGGAGAATCCCAAAACTCTTTACTTTGTTTACTTGTTTGGTAAAAGTTTACTTACCGGACACAGGACACGACGCAAATTTTGATGGTTTTTAGCTACAAATCTAACAGTTATTTACTCAGAAACCTTTTCTTTCTTGACATATTCTAAGGTTTACTATAAAAGTAAATATTTTTCCATTTTACCGATTGTAGGTTGCAAATATATGTAATTTAGAGCTTATCATTGTTTATTCTTTTATATTATATATTCTTATATTACTACAGTTGGTAAAATAGTTTATTATAATTTTTAGACCCATACCCTTGCTTTCGTTTGCTCTTCACTTATGTCTAGTACTTCGTCGTATGATATATTTTACTCAACTGTAGTTGTATAAAATTGTCATTAAGGGTCTTAAAACCTTACATTATTTTATGTTATGTTATGTCTGAAATACTACAGCTGGCACAAAATAACACATTTTCTTTAATTATGTATGTGGAGTGACAGACATGAGGTTAAAACAAATTTAATGATTATGTAAAAAAATTTCCACTTTAATTCGCTCAGGGTACCCCAGGCAGAAGAAAAAATTTCCGATAAATACTTGTGTTGTCATAGTAATGCAACCAAAACTAGACATTTGATTGGTCAAAAAACAGTGTTTAGCTGTAAAAATATGGTCCGCAAAGCCTTTTATTTTCCTGGCTCAACGCAAATTGATATTTTTTACTTATGTTGAACTCTTATTTCAAGAACAAAAATCGACAAGAGTCTTCCATTGATTACTAGCGACCCATCAGACGACGTTCTTGACAGTAGGTCAAGTCCACCGGGAGAAGAGTCAAGACAAATTCACCGGACGTAAACTCCTTTGGCGGCGAACAAGACTCATGACAAAGGTTTTTCTCCTTCATCGTCCAGTTCTTCAAGCTCTATGTCGCTTCATCAAAAACTATCATCAGGTAAGTTTTTTGAATGATCTAAGTTGTTTTTGGTCATTTTTGACATATTTAGGAGAAAGAAAATTTAAAAAATGTGTATACTCCACAGTCAGATAGAAATTAAATTATGATTTATTAATTTTTTATAAGTTCAACCATAAAGTAACATACCTACGGATAAGAGAAACCATGGCATGCTAAAATTTTTCGTACCGCTTTTTGCGGCGGGCTCAGCGCTTTGCCGCGGCGGCAGGCTTGTCATTTTTCAGTTTACACTTTAAATGCGTCGGTCGAAGCCTCGCCTCGTGTGGCACATCGGCGGTGGGGAGACACGTAAGCTTACTGAAATGACTAACTGGCGGTATTTCAACGAGAAACGAATAAAATTATATTAGGAGTTTTCCCGCCTGAGGCTGGTCCTTAAATCGGCTACTCCATGATAACTCTTATGGTTTCCTTACTCTATGGTTCAACTACCTCGTACCGCTATAGAGTACCTAATAAGGGGTCATATTCAATCATTATTCTTTAAGTAATTTTTTACAGGCCATTTTTGTCTGCATATTATAATTTTTCTCATTTGGTTTTACTTATAGAGTCCAGAAAACCGACAGGCCAGCATTGAAGCAAGAAACTACTACAATCAAACAATTTCTGAAGCCAAAGACTCCTTCGACAATCGTATTAAAAACAAAGTTCTTTCTTGCTCAAATGGCAGCAAATCTTTCTGGTCCTTTGCGAAAAACATAAGTAGGAATTTTTGTACCAGTTCTTTTCCGCCACTAGCTTTGGAAGATGAAATTGTTTCTACCGCTAAAGGAAAGGCAGAATTATTTGCTAAACAATTTGCTGCCAATTCAACCCTTGACCCTCCCGTAAATCATCCAATTCCAGCGGTTACCCCAGTTCCTCATAAAATGCCCGATATTATTTTAAGGTAAAACACATTAAGCGTATCCTTTCTTCCCTTAACACCAAGAAATCGTCTGGGCTGGATGGCATACCAGCAATCGTTTTAAAAAATGTGCTCCAGAACTTGCACCAATCTTAACTCGGCTCTTTCGAATTTCTTACGACACAGGTATCTTTCCGGAAAGCTGGAAAGCTGCACGTGTTCAACCTATTCCCAAGAAAGGATCTAAATCTCTTCCATCTAACTATAGACCAATTTCAATTCTCTCAGTTCTTTGTAAAGTAATGGAAAAACTAATTAATTCACAAATTCTTAAGTACTTAGAAAAACACAAAATTTTGCATGACAGGCAGTATGGATTTCGCCACAAAAGATCTACAGCAGATCTTCTTTCCTTCGTATCACACTGCTGGAATAAGTCTCTTGAGTTTCTAGGTGAGTCCCAGATCGTTGCTCTTGATATATCCAAAGCTTTTGACCAGGTCTGGCATGCCGCACTTCTTAATAAACTTCCCTCCTATGGTCTTTCAACTAAACTCTGTACTTGGCTCTCTAGTTATCTATCTGATCGTCGTATATCAGTTATTGTGGACGGCCATTCTTCAAGCTTTCACCAAGTAAATGCTGGAGTCCCTCAGGGCTCAGTTCTGGCACCAACATTGTTTCTTCTTCACATCAACGACCTTCTCTCGTCCACAACTAATTCCATTCATAGTTTCGCCGACGATAGTACCCTTCACTCCAGTTTTCAGGTTCCTAAACCCATTACTAAACCTGACTTGGAAAACAAACGCAGAGCGATGCAGATATCTCTTTCGCAGGATCTTAATTTAATATTGGATTGGGGCGCTAAAAATCTCGTCCATTTTAATGCATCCAAAACACAATCATGTTCCTTGTCGCGAAAAGAGTCATCAAATACTCATCCTCTACTTATGAGCGGCCAAGTTTTACAGAGCAAAGACACCTTTAATCTTGTGGGCGTCACATTTGAAAGTAACCTTAACTGGCATAAACACATTGTATCTATAGCCACGGCAGCTTCAAAAAGCTTGGATTTCTCTTTCGAGCCAAAAGTATTTTTCCCCTTCTAATTTATACACTTTATATGTGTCCCAAATCCGACCTCCTTGGAATATTGTTCTCATATCTGGGGCATGGCGTCCCCCACAACCCTAAGCATTCTTGATTCTATTCAAAGAAGAGCTATTCGTCTCATTAATGATCCTTCACTTACAGAAAGGCTTCCCTCTCTTGCACATCGTCGGGCTGTGGGGGATTTATCGCTTTTTATAGGTACTTCCATGGCTTCTGCTCTGAAGAATTGTCCAGTATAGTTCCTCCACTTACGGTTCCCAACAGAGAAACTCGTGGTTCCGCGTATGCATCCCTATACGGTCCAACTGGACAGGCCCCGAACTTCCCACTTTGTTCGTTCTTTTATCCCTAGAGTTTCTAGGTTGTGGAACCTGCTGCCCGCGGAGGTCTTTCCTTCCCCCAAATCTTCAAGTATTTAAGTCCCGTGTCAACAAACTCCCTCTTACCTCGCTTAAGACACCCACGGTACGTTAGTATTTAGGCTTTTAGCCTTCGTGGTTTGTCAAAGACTGGAAATTGCTGCGATGGGTTTCTCGAAAAGTAGGCCTTGGAACATTTTGAACATTATAAAGTCAATGGAGGACATACAATCAAAATATTTTGACAGTTCTACCACTTCAAGTTATACCGTAATTTAATGTCAAGTTCCTTATTTTAAATGAAACTCTCTATATATTAATATTTTTTAGATTCTGCCTAAAATTTTAAACATATTTTATGTATAGTGCTCTACACCTACATAAGTTCAACCGTTTTTGACTTATTTTAAAATTTATGTCAAAAATGACGTCTGCAAGCCATTACATAACCATAATTTTTTTTACAAAAGCTTTTAATATAAGTTGGGAATGTGTTCCTCGTAGAGAAAGAACTTCTTCAGTAGACTGGATTAATACTTTTACAACTAATAAACACAGATTGGTCAAAAATAATCGTTAAAAATTAAAAATCCCCATCTTTTCTTACCTCATTCTATTAAGCATTAAAAATACGGATTAATTTTTACAGGGATGTCCATTCTAAAATTTATAGTTTTCGAAATAATAACGATTCAATATTTATATATTCCAACAATGCTTTTAAATACTTTTTAGCAGTTTTTTAGGGTTCATTACCTAAAAGATGTTCTCTTTGTTTAGATGCGAAAACTGTCGGGTAGTGGAGAACAAGCACTGATGATGGACATCAAAAGAGTTGATAACGTGCCAGATATACAAAATAACTTTAGGAGAGAAGCCAAACCCCTGCCCGATATTGGTATGTGAATATTCTTTATAAAATGTCATCAATTTTTGTTAGTAGTATACAAGGTCTCTCAAAAAATATGAATTTTGTCTTAGAGGAAACTAGCTTTATTTTTCACAATATCAAAAATTTTTATAAACAAGAGATGTCTAAAATTAAAAATAACCCTAAAATGTACAAATTTGTTTATTAAAATAAAAAAACTTATTTTTTTTGCGATAACGAGTGTTTGTGTGAGTTTTCGCCATTTTATGAGTGTTAAAGCTTCCTTTACAAATTTTATTTCAAAAATTAAGCATCTTCTAATGTAAAGTTCTCGCCAGTAGAGAAGATGCCACGGCGTTATCACTTCTGTCTCACTCTCAATTATTCTCCTTTTGTTGCTTGCACAAGATGTAAACGACGCGTTTAGACAGCGATAGTTGATTGCCGTCTTTATTTGTATGGCGCTTGTGGCATCTTTGTAACTGGTTTTTAGTCTACAAACTTCAATTTTTACTGTTATCGCATAAAAATTTAAAAATACGTTTTTTTTATTTTGTATATTTTAAACTTATTTCTAATCCTAAACATTTTATCTTTATAATAATTTTCGTTATTATCAAGAATAACAATATTTTCCTCTTGAGCAAAATTCATATTTTTTTGGAAGTACCTCGTATACCACTAAAAATTTATATCCGATAATTACATTTTAGGTTTTAGACCATGCAGAACTTTTTATAAAGAATAACTTTTATTTGTAAAATAATAAAAAGTGTATAAAGCGAATTTAAGTAAACACGCAGACAAGCTGTATATGGCCTTTACCTTTATGACCTCACAGCTATAAAAACTGCTTTTTATAACCTCAGAGGTACAAATAAAAAGATACTTTACAAAATTTTAAGAGCTCTGAAATATGATACTTAATTTTAAGTGGTCGCTCGACTTTTTCGAGTACGGGGACTCAAAACAAAAATTTTCAAACTAACATTTTTGTATTTGTTACGTCAGAAAGTTTCAAGTTCTATTATTGATCCGTAATACCTTAGAAACGGAATATGTTATGGTAGCAATAATACCTGCTTCACACCTAGGGCATTATAAGCTGGCATTATGATAATGCCCGCTTATAATGCCCTAATGCGCTAATATGGAAATTTTATTGCTTATCCAATTTTATTTCTCTCACAATAAAGATCAAGTTTATACAAACATATGTATTAAAATAAAATCAATAACTTACCAGTTCCTAAAAATATGCCATTAAAACGGTTTCGTTTATTTGAAGAATTGCGTTCGCATCTTTCCAAATACCAAATATGCCATACTCCCGATCATACTGTTGCCTTGATTTAACTGGCAAAAAGATTTTCGGTCGCTTTTATGGCCTTTTCTCTTATATTTTGTGGAATTTCTTCCATTTTGAACAAATCGTTAGATAAAAAATGCTAATTCATAACTGATACAAACATCAAAGTCAAACTTAACACCAGTCATTATCTACTTACGTATACAGGTACAGGTGCAACTTATTTTTATATTGCAAATAAATAATGTAATTAGTCATTGAAAAACTCTTTTTGGGTAAAACATAAAGCATTGTATGCACCACGGGCTTTACTGGACTATATAATGCCCATCAGGTCGAAATCTGTTTCGACCTTCAGGGCATTATAGTCCTAGTAACGCCCTTGATACATAAATAGCTATTAAAAACTTCAGTTATTTAATAATAAATTTTAAATTTCTTATTCGATTTGAATTTTGGCATTGGTACTTATAGCAGTAATGGGCTTATTTAACCTCAAGATCAATACTTTTTTAAGTCCAGTGGTGTCCTGGGTGTCAGATAAACATTTTTTTTGAAATTTCTAATAAAAAAAATACGCTACTGTCTGGTGCATTTTTTTATTATTTTTTTTTTTAATTAAGCAAATGTAAATACTACTTTTTTGTATTAGTTAGTATTTTTTGTAGTTTTTTTCTCAGGAAAAAAATAAAATCATCTATGCAATATACAGTGTGTCCGCCTAAGTCCTCTACATATGTAAAACCTTTTTATTATTAATTTTACCAAAAAAGTTATTATTTATAAAAAGTTCTGCATGGTCTAAAACCGAAAATGCAATCATTAGATGTTCGTTTTTTCAGTAGTGTACAAGGTATCTCAAAAAATGTAAATTTTGTTTAAGAGGAAAGTACCCTTATTTTTGAAAATATCAAAAAATTATTATTAAGACAAAATGTTTAAAATTAAAAATAACTTTTAAATATGCAAACTCGTTCATTTACAAAAATAAAGTTTTTCTTTAATTTTTTATGCGATAACGAACGTTTGTGACTTTTCACTGTTTTGACAGTTCTTAAGCTTTCTTTAGATATCACATTTGGAAATAGGTATTTACTAATGTACAAATTTAAATTTTCATCGTTTTATCATAAAAAATTTAAAAAAAAACTTTTTCTTGAAAATAAATAAGTTTGCATATATTAGAGTTATTTTCATTTCTAAACAGTTTTTCCTAATAATAATTTTCGATATTTTTAAAAATAGCCCAGCAAACACTATTTGCCGGCAATGTATATTTTTCATATTGGCATTGATGGTAAAGCATTGGCAATTGGTGGCAATATTATGCCAACATCTTATACGCATTAAAAAGTCAACCCTAAATAAACACTTAATTGCCAATAAATTTTACATGCAGGCGAATTGCCGGCAAGCATACAAAAATGGCGGCATACCAATCCTGATTAAATAAAGCACGCGTTTTTGTTGCAGGCAAATAAATATAGGATTTTTGAAGGCAAACCTTCAACGCATATTCATACTTTTTAAACCATATTATTAACATTGGTATTTAACTAACATTAAAGCATTTTTGATCTGTTTTATTTATAATGGCAGCTAAGCAACATTATTTTATGTTTTTTACATAATTTAAAGGAAATGGCCTTTTCACAACATTTTATTGTTAAAAATCATGCAAATAAAAATTAGGTCAAACAAAATGTTTATTATGTATTTTGGAGCGAATAAAAATAAAATGATGGTAAAATTAGCTACGTTAATTTCGACCGAAGGTGACCGCTTTGTGCATTTGTTTTCTACGTGGTTTTCTAGCTTTTTAGTTTCTTTTTTAAAGAAAAGGGTTTTTTATAGACATAATTAAATGTATTCATTACCTAATAAGTGTGTGTTGTGTGATTAATTGGTGATGGCTAGTCGAGAAGGCAAGATATTCAAGTAGACTATTAGGAGCTGTAAACATTTTGTTTAAAACTTTATTAAAAGTTTTAAAGACGTGTTAATAAAAAATATTATATATATTTAATAGTTTTTTTGACATACCGATAGATGGCGTAATGGACAATAAACTACTACGTTTCTGCAATATCTTCGCTTTTTATCGTCTAAACCGTACCCATTAGACAAAAATAATTCGAGAGCGGTCTACGGTACGTGATCTCACTTAGCTTTGAAAGAAATATCTTCGGCTAGTGTAAAAATCTGCATCTCCAAGTTGGACAGTGTTCCGAGAGATGGTACTTTGCATTGCAAGGAAATTGCATGCAGTAAGGAGTTTTTTCCTATTTTAATTTTCAAATAAAATATCGCATCATTTTAGCTTTTAAAAAAAAGTATATGCGATAATTTTCGTCAATAAGACGTCAGCTTGCTGCTTGGGAGTATCTGCATTTGCCCACTTTCGTGTCTTTTGTTATCTTTTTGCCAATAACTTATTAATGATGGATGCCATCATCTTAAATGCATTTTTTGGCATAACTTATTAATGATGGATGCCATCACATTATCTGCAACACGTGGCCTAATAACGGCCAATTTCCTGCTTTCGCGTCTTTTTGATACCTTTTTGCCAATGCCTTGCCATTAAAGAGTGTTGGCAATGCCAGTAAATTAAATGTACAACGACGGCAAAAATGTTATATGGGTAGTGAAAGAATCCGGAATTTCTGGGAGCTACAGAGCTCGACTATCCGGATTTTCCCCTAGTAAATTGGACCGAAAGGGACCAGAGCCAAGAATAAATAAACCAACCAAATATCATAAACCCACTCTGTTTAATAATACCGAGGAAAGCTCTTCACTTTAGGTTTTATTATAGGAATAAAATTTCCTAAGTAAAATTACTGATTTTAATGTAAATGTAACCTATCTCATTAAATTTAATGCAAGGTAATCCAATTTTATGGACAATTATACAATAAAGCTTCTGCGGTTTAGGTTATCGTTGCTGTCATAAAGTTTATTGCTGAGAAAATTCCGTTGCTGGACAAGGCTCGTTCTCAATGTAACTCATTTTTTATTAGACCTTTTCGCAATATCGCCAAACCATATTTCTCTTTTATCTTCACATAAAGGGTTTTATTGTAAGGCAAAGGTCAAGTCCGCTTTCGGGGATTTAATTCTACAATTCATTTATTGGAAATACGTATGTATTGTTGTTTGCATCAGAAAATATTTTCGTGGTAAACTTTGTGTATATCAGATAAAAAGAGTGAATTAAATCTTTAAACAAAATAGTTTTTCTTTTTTTTTGGGAAATTGCTTAGGAAGAATACATATGAGTTTATAAAATTAACAAAAACATTTTTGAGAAAATTCCACACTACTGTTTTTTGACCAATCAAATGTGTAGTTTTAGTTGCATGACAACAAAAGTATTTATCGGAAATTTTTTTCTTCTGTCTGGGTGTACCCTGGAGCAAATTATAGTGAAATTTTTTGACATAATCATTGAATTTGTTTTAACGTCATGTCTGTCATTCACAAACATAATTAAAGAAAATGTTATTTTGTACCAGTTGTAGTATTTCAGACATAACATAATATAAAATAATGTAAGGTTACTAAGTAGTAGTTAGTAAAATATATCAAAAAATTATAAGACTGAAGTATTAGACACATGTAAGTGAAGAGCAAACGAAAGCAAGGTATGCGTCTAAAAAATTAAAATAAACTATTTTTACCAACTGTAGTAATATAAGGTATATAAATTATAAAAGAATAAACAATGATAAGCTCTAAAATTACACATATTTGCAACTACAATTGGTAAAATGGAAAATATTTATGGTAATTTTCTAGAAACCTGCGGCAACTCCGATTTTAACGAAACTTGGTATACGGGGTTCTTTGGGGCGCTAATCATGAGTCTTTGGCGGAAACGTTTCGTTCTCGAGATATTCATCATCAAAGTTTAAATTTAAACTAAGCTTATTTTTACTATATTTCTTTCTTTGCACACAATTCTTAATTTAAAACTAAGTGTCACACAATATTTGATTTTCACTTTTTAAAACCCTGTTTTTCTACGTTTTACATTATTTTTGCATTAAATTGCGTGGCTTTTCTTTGATAATCCGGTAACCATACATACACATAGGGCTTCATCTAACACTGGGATTAAAATGATTCAAAGTATAGCTATGCAATTTAATGCAAAAGTAATGTAAAATACGTAAAAACGGGGTTTTAAAAGGTGAAAATCAAATATTGTGTGCCACTTTAGCTTTAAATCAAGAATTGTGTGCAAAAAAGGGGGAATATTGTAAAAATAGGATTAGTTTAAATTTTAAGTTTGATGATGAATATCTCAAGAACGAAACGTTTCCGCCAAAAAATTCTTTCAGATTCGTGATCAGCGCCCCAAAAACCCCGCATACCAAATTTCGTCAAAATCGGAGTTGCCGCAGGTTTCTAGAAAATTACCATATTTATTTTATAGTAAAATTTTAAAGCTCGTGTCAAAGTTACAAATATTAATTTAAAAGAGTATTATTTAACACAAACTTGGTGTGAAATTTTTTTACCGAATACCACACGTGCTCAAATTATTCCGGGAAATAAATTTAACACTAGTGGAATTAAAAGTGAAAAGAAAAGGTAAACAAATCGATCAAATAAAAAAAAGTCAAGAGATCAAATTTGTATCAAACTGTTTAAAATGTCTAAATTGGTACAAAAGTTATTATAAAAAAACACATTTTTTTTTAAATTTTTAACACCCTGTAGTTCAAAAACTAAGACGTTTAGGACATATGTCCATATGAACTTTTTTCATATATTTTTGTGTAGAATCACCCCTTAAAATATACGAATGGAATTTTCGGACACCCTGTATTTAATTTGATATTATTAGGCTTTAAATTTTCCTTTAGGTGGCCCCCATAACCATGACCCAGCCGACCCACCCCGTGCAGTTGCTAATCAACCTCCTGACCTCAGTCACTGTGTCATATCAAACAAAATGAGCTCTTCATCGACTACCAGTGAATCAAGAAGGCAATTTTTAGCTCCTTTGACAGCCTGTGTCACTATGGGAGTTGCACACAATGAAGACTATTATTACCATTTAAGTAATAACAGCCTCAATCAACCGGGTAAGTGTAGTAACTTATTTTATCTACAATTGTGTGCCACTATTCCGCATTCTGCAATATTTAATGTTGTTTAGCCTTTCTTACCTTTTTATTTAGATAATCACCATTCGACAAATAGATCATAATTTTTTTCGTAGCGACCATTAGACATTCATTTCCACAAAAATCTCTTATCGAGAAGTTAATTGGTACAAAATCAGGATTGTACGGCGGATGAACCATTAATATTTTGATTTAATTAATAAATAATATGTAATTCAGGTGAACGTGTATCATTGGCCAGTTCAGGTACAGAATACAGCCTTGACGATATCGACGAAGGTTTGAAGACTGAAGATGAAGAGTATAAAAGAATCGCTCCAGACGTTCTGGTTGGAACTCCCTCTGCTTCCGAATCCGGAGACGAATTGGCAATGTTTGTTCAGCAGGATGCAGGAAGGATTGAGAGAATCAAGAAGAAGTAAGCGTACTGAAAATAATTTAAATGTATTTTCTTTAAAAAACAATTTTTGAAACTTATCCAGAAATGGTTTAAAAGTTAAAATAAATTTGTTCATCAAATTATATTGATGAATTATAGGTATAGTAGTAATAACTTTTCTCCAAAAAAGCAGTATGAAACACAGAGATATCTTATATGGTTTTTGATATATTTTTGCTTTCTTAACATGAACAATAATATTACTAATAATAATAAATACTAATTTACCGTGGGTGTCTTAAGCGATGTAAAAGGGAGTTTGTTAACACGGGACTCAAATACTTGAAGATTTGAAGGGGAAAAACACCTCCGAGGGCAGCAGCAGCTGCATGAGAACAATTCCGAGGGCGATTTTGCCTCAGCACTCTTCATGCCATCGCTAAAGAAAACCGTCAATATAGTGGAAAAAATTGTGACCTGATGGCGAAATTCTAAACACTGATTCGTGTTTGACGACGCCAACATACGTCCGAAACTATATATAATATTTCTGGTTTTTTTTGTAGAGTTTTGATTTAATAATTTTAAATATAAACTGTCTTTTACATGAATTAATAAATAAAAATACATTTTCTTTAGATATCAACCTGCCGAACCGCAACCAAGAGAGAATAAAAATAACGACGAAGATGATGAACATGATGACTACGGGTTTAATAGAAGACCGAGCGTAAGAGGTATTAAACCAAGATTTAGTACCACAACTGAAATTTTGCAGCAGATACAGAATCAGTTGCAACCGCCTGCTCCACCCGCGACTCGGGTAAGTGTACAACCAGTGGCATATACAGGGTGGCCCACCATATTCGACACGGTCTCTAGCTGGATAACCATGGGGTTTTAAAAAAGTAAATACTGGAACATATACAGGTCGGATAAGGCCACAGTATAAAATTATTTTACTCTATACAGGGTGTCTCAAAAAAGTGTGACGTATCAAAGTTATATTTTTTTAAATGGAACACCCTATATTTTATGACGGTTTTAGATTCTACTTTAAAAATAACTTAAGTTTGTTTATAGTACTAAGTGTCTAATTTTATTCGTTTTTATGATATTTGATTTTTTTGAAAAATGCAGAGGTAAAATTAAATTGATTTTACTTTAACACTTTAACACTTTAAACTTTAAAATGTGTAACAAGATTAGAAAAAGTCTGCCATATCATACGTAGGTCAAATCAAGATCAAATATTGTACAGGGTGATCAAAAAATAATTTCAATTTTTCAGAAAATCAAATAGCCAAATCTCTCTTATTTTAAATGAAACACCCTGTATTATTTTACGTTACATGATGACAAATAAAATACTCTTTCAAATGGTATATAGGTTGCCTATACCTATCTTTTGTGCTTTTATAGTAAAATGTGTTTTTACAAATTTTTAGTCCAAATGTTTATATAAATTAAAGTTGGTTGTGACATAGCAGCCATTAATATTTTTCTTAAGAAAATAACAACGACCATTTATTGATTACTAGTGTTTTAGTCATTTTAAAAAAATTTCAAATATTTTAAATAAAAACCCTTCTTCCACAACAACAAGATGATATAATACTGATAGGATGTGAAAAAATGGTTTACTTTAGTCTAGAGTTAGTCCTGAAAAATATTACAGGAGAAACCATCTAATAACCTTAATAGTTGCTTTAAAAAATTTGACACAGTGATTATGGATAATGGAAGGAACGAGTTATAGGTCACGGAATGTCGTCATAACTGACCAGAGGCGTTATTAGGATTGTTTAAAAACACAAGTTTTATCATTACCACATTCAGCTGAAATAAGTGTTATTGGAAGTAGCATTATAAGCATCTAATGAATTTTTTTCTGGGAATTTTAAAAATAGTGGCAGATAATACATAATCTTTTAATTTTGTGCTTTTTTCAACAAATTTACATATTGCAATAACGGCTTAGTAAATAGGCATAGCTATATCACAGCCTACTTACATTTGGAATAAAAATATGTTAAAACGGAATTTACTTAAAAAGTATAAAAGATAGGTATAGGCAACCTATACACCATTTGAAAGAGCATTTGGTTTGTCATCATGTGGTTTAAAAAATACAGGGTGTTCCATTTAAAATAAGAGAGATATTGCTATTTGACTTTCTAAAAAATTAAAATTATTTTTTGATCACCCTGTATAATCTATGATCTCAATATGACCTACGTATAATAAGGCAGACTTTTCCTAATCTTTAACAAATTTAAAAGTTTTAGGAGTTTATATTGTTAAAATAAAATTAATTTAATTGCACCCCTGCATTTTGAAAAAAATCAAATATCACAAAAACAAATAAAATTAGACACTTGGTACTATTAACAAACTTAAATTATTTTTTAGAAGTAGAATCATAAAACATAGGGTGTTCCATTTAAAAAATATAACTTTGATACGTCACACTTTTTTGAGACACCCTGTATAGAGTAAAATAATTTTATACTGTGGCCTTATCCGACCTGTATATGTTTCAGTATTTACTTTTTTTAAAACCCCATGGTTATCCAGCTACAGACCGTGTCGAATATGGTGGGCCACCCTGTATTGGTAAAAAACTTAGGGAGGCATTAAAAATGTAATTATTTTTATTCCTAGCTGCATCTTATTGCATTGTTCCAGATATATTTCTTTTTAGGTGGCATGGCCTTATTACTCAGAAAGCGGCCTAACCGACAATTCAAAGCAGAAAAACGCCAATCAAAATGTGCCTGCGAACTATCAGTATGCCAACGTTTCAGAAGAAGCCAAAACTCGAGGTTACCCTCCTCAATACAGGCCAACTTCCCTTCAGGACGAGAATCTATATCAAAATTGTGCCAATCAAAGGTGTTTATCTGGAGAGATTTATCACAGGTAATTAGGAAGAGTTTAAAGAATTGTTAAATTTTAAAATATCATGATTTTTTTACCTACCAGACGTGAAAGATCTGAACTGCACATACTACACAATATTTATGTACAGTATGTCCACAGATGGACTTTACAATAGGACAAATAGCCCAAAAATTTTAATGTTTAAGAAAGTCGTGTATGACAAATGCTTCTGCTTCTTAAAAAAACAAGATTTACGTTGAGAAATTTGTTTTGTTTTGTACAGGGACACCAAAAACTACAAGAATGTGAAAATGGACTAGGATAAAACAGCCTTTATTTTTAATAATTTAGCAAAGTGTCAAATAAAACAAGTTTTTAGGATTAAATGAGGATACGATACCTGAAATTTCACATAAAATAGGCACAACATTTTTTTGGTACCCTATTGTTTTAACCATGTTTTAGGTACACGTTTTTACGTAATTTACCTGGTTTTACATTTTTGTATTTAAATACTATATTGGACAAACTTTGACATTCATTATTGTGTTGTATTAAAACTTGGTAAATTTCGTAAAAAGGTGTAAAATATGAATAAAAAAATATGAAACTAAAAAAATAGTTTATTATATGTGAAATTTCAGATATGGGATCCTTATTCAATTCGAAAACCTTTTTATTTAATATTTTGCTGAAGTATTAAAAATTAAGGCAATTTTGGTTTGGTCCATTTTCACATTTTTGTAGTTTTTAGAGCCCCTGTCCAAAACAAATTTCTCAACGTAAATCTTGTTTTTTAAGAAGCAACAGTAGTTGCCATAAACGACTTTATTAAAAAATATTAATTTTTGATCCATTTGTTCTATTGTAAAGTCCATCCGTGGACGATGTGAATATACTGTATATGCGATTTTTTATAAATTTAATTCCTATTTATATGGTTTGTTCCTAGACCAAATGTCAATGCCTATTCTCCCGTTGTGAGAATGGGTAATGAATACTACCAGTCTTTACCAGTAAACAGACCAAGAAATGGTAGACCCCAGTCACCGCCGCCTATGGATATGTCAAAACAGTACCATCAGACAATGGTTTATATTCCCTATAATCACATTGAAGGGTAGGATACATAACGTATATACTATATTCTTATTTTTATTATGATGTTTCTTTAAATTTTAATAATGATCATTTTTTAAATGTTTTAGGTATCAACCTGTACAATATTACCACCATACCGGTTCGAGTGACTACGTCTCAAGAGTTTCTAGTCAAAATCAAATCAACAAACGATACGTTGAGCCAGTGTACCAAACTAGGGTTCATCATCATGCTGAAGATCATCATTACAGTCCCAACATGATTCCTCCAGTTCCAGCTAAAACACTGAATAGGGTACCGTACCCAAATGGTCAACCTCCACCTCATATGATGGGTAGCAGAAGTGAATCACCATTGCCAGGTACTATATAACAATTTAGGGCAAAAATTTCAATCTTTTAATAAGTTTATCGCTTTAATTTTTACCGACTTATCAATATCTTCTTTTAGGTCAATTTTCAACAGCAAGATCAACTCAAACTCCAGCCCCCACTATGTCGACCTGCGGATATTACCCTTCGAATCAAAGATATCGCCCTGTGGTTGGTGCTGTTTGGCAGGGAGAGAGGGAACTACGCAACCAAAGTCAATAGACATAGTTTTCCGATGGTTGGACCAAGGTAGGTAAAATATGAATATATTCTATATACAATGCACAAGGCGGTTTGTCTATGTCTTACTTTCAGCATCGTTAGCCAAGACGGTCTGGCCCTTCTTAAAGCTAAATGGGAATTAGAGTTACCATTTTACTCTGCTTACACCCTGGATAACTACGTTAAAGTAAAGGTGCTCCAAGCTCCAAGCTCTAAAACCATATCGAAAGTTAACAAACAACCAACTGCATTTATTGAAATGTTTCTGATAGCTTCTTTTCTTTCGTCACGAGCAAGTGCTTTTCACGAGTGAGAAAAAGAAAAAAGGTTCTATAATCACTCATTTACTTAATCAGTCAATACACTTTTACGTCACTACTAGATAACAGTGTGATATTCTCGATTTTCGAGGGGAAAACCCTAACCAGATTGTTATTATTGGTTCCAACATATTATGTTTATAGAAACCTTTTTTTTATAAAATAACATAAGAAATCACACCATGAACTTTCGTACCGTTGTGAAAAACATCCTATATAAATATTTTCCACCTAGCGCTAAGGATCCCCTAAAACGGTTGGCGGAAACGAGCATTAATCATGTTTTTTTATTTTTTTTTAAGGTACCCTCCGGCTGATAGTATTTCCTTAACTGACAGTGACAGCCAGCATAGCGGTTCCTTGCCAAATGGTTACAGACAGTCTGACATATCCGGTTACGTCTCCAAAGACTCGATACCAAATTCCCTACAAAGCCTCGATTTATTGAAAGGGGAGTCCCAGAGGAGCTGCTAGTGTTTCTCCTCAAGATATATCTGGTAGGTATTATATCGAGACTCTAGATAGTAAGGACCTTTTTGTATAAATTATTCCTACCATACTCATTTTAATTACGAATAGATTTTAAAGAAAAAATGTGTGATGACCTATTTTTTTTAATTTCTAGGTGTAAGTCAAAGTTCTAGCAGTACAATGACGTCACCGACTTCGCCTCAGAACCCCCAGTGCCAACCAATCAAAACCGTTGTTTTACGCAATGAATGTGTGAACAAAACGGGGAATATTTTGAGGTAAAAGGCTGTTTTTTCTTAATCAAAATGGCGCCTTTAAGGCTGATGTCTTTGGAATTGTGTTAAGAGTTTGTTAACCGAAAGAAAAATAAAACAAAATTAGGGTTATTTTCTTAGAATAATATTTGAAGGTCTCGTGTGTATAAATCTAATGCTGCGTCTAGACTTGCAACAATTCCCCGCGCCGCTCCTCGCCTAATACCCCGCCACATAGCGTGGACGTGGATGGAATTCACGTCGTTCCAAGGACTTGCCGAATGAGTCGCCGATGATTCAGAGCTTGTCGGTTTTTTGGCATCAAAGAAGCGCGCAAACGGGTTGGTTAGTTTGGACGGATGTTTGGCGAATTGTTGCAATTCTGGGCGCGGCTTAAGAAACAATTGTGTCTTTTTTAAGAATATCAACATCCAATTTAGTGTAAAATAATGAAAATAGAAAAGGAGAGAGAAGCGATCTGTAATTCGAGAAATGGCACAATTTAAATCATTTCGGGATTGTACGTCATGCGGACATGAAAAACCAGGAAAAATACTGCAATGCGCATGACACAAAATCCCGAAAAAATGTGTTAGGATGTCAGACGGTCTGAAGCACATCAAATCTAAAAACTTATTTATACCGGATGTATTGCACTATAAAATTTCTTTGCTTACAAATTAAATATTAAATCATACCTTCAATAAAACTAATCCCCATCGGCTGCTTACCAAAAATAATAAATTGTATGTTTGTGCCGATGAGTGGAAGTGTGATAACTTCTTCTTTCTCTCATTTTTATCTTACCGGGATAACTCCTTCACTGGTGGCAAAAAAATAGTGACGATTTAAATAATCAATGGTCACGAATCACGTAAACACTCTCAATTTTCGTTTAGTAAAAGTAACTCCAACAGTTAGAGTAGACCGCACACCAAAAGTGTCGTGGCAAGTAGCAAGTAGCAAGTAGCGTGCATCTAGCATGTTACTTCAAATAGAACCAATGCAAACAAATGAATCGGCGCACATCTAAGTGGCGTGGCACGCTGCATTGGTTCTTATTTAAAGTAACATGATAGATGCGTGATACTTCTTAGTTGTTACCTACTTGCCACGCCACTTTGGTATGCGCTCCACCTTCACAGTTATAACTCGCTAATACGCGGTTGTTATGTTATCTATTTTGCGCAGGTAGCTCCCTGTCTCTCGGACTTTTTATTGTGGGCTGCAAATTAAATGCAGTTTAAAACGTCACTTGCTATAAAATACGAAGGTCGTGACGTCATATATATAAATAAGGGTTTCAGGATTGTAAATTATTAACCAGCCCTCTTGCGTTTTATTTTTCTGGAGAGTTAAGTTAAGTCAAGAAGATAAGTAAGATATTATATATATAGGGTGATGATGATATTATATATATATAGGGTTGATGCAATTAATGGATGTTTGTTAAGATGTTTTAGAGTATGGAAAGCATAGGGTATATATTTGTGTAATAATTCAAATTAAGAAATATTATGCTGATTTGTTTTGGCTTTTATTTATTATTTTATAGTTAAGAGATATTTAAATATAACGGGACAACTAGTTTACCAAAGTTCTTTGGTAACTGTTATTTTTTAGAAGAATAATTCAGTTTTAAGAGTGGTGTTGTTTCTAGACTAATGAACTTATAACGAGGTTTAAAAAACCTAACATGTTTTCTTTTTACACAGTATATACTCTTTAGAGGGTCATGCAACGAAAACTAAACAGAAACATATTTGGTGCTTTCCTTAAATAAAAAAATGGAAAATAACTTTTTGTGTTTTTTTTTTGTAGAATCTGAAAGCTTACTAAAGCAAATAGTTTCAATTAAAACGAATAAAATAAAGTGTCCTATTAAGTCCTTATATTTTATCAAAACTCATTATTTTATAGTCCGGGAGGTAGCAACGTCGGGAAACAAGAATTTTAGGTTGGCTGATTTTTAATATGTTGTTCTCCCTCCTCTTTCGGGTAGATTCTCGGCTGTCTAGCAGACGGTAGCGGTTGCGTTGGCGTTCAGCTGTGACCTTCACATTTAGAGCTGTCACTAATATGTCAAGAATTGCAGACCTTGGTCATATATTATCGTTTCAAGTTTTATTAAAATATACCGAATGGTTCAGAAGTTAGAAGGAGGACGACTGTATAATTAACAGTGATAAAAGTGTCTGGTAATAAAAACCTACCTCCTATACTTTAAGCGTTGTTCAGTATTCTACAGACAAAAATACACAAGTTGGCTATTAAACAATTTTTTATTATAAGGTAAGCCACCCATATGGCCTGCTTACTTCATGTTGAATCACCCTGTACCAAAGAATACCAATCCATAGAACCCCACAAGTGAGATTTCAGCGTACCCTAAAAAATTTTAGTACCTACCGCAACCAACAGATGGGAAAGTAGTACGATGTCGCTTTGCTAATACGATTACCATCAGAAATTGATAGCAGTCGCTGACGAGCAGTCCGCCCGATCAGTTAGAGTGAGGATATACGCAAAATTTAATAAAAATAAAATCCCCGATAAATGGACCCAGTATCCATAGGATTATTAAGTTTATTATTTCAGAATAAGATATATCGATGGGTTTTTGACAAAACATCGTATGCGACATTCGTCAGTTTTACGGGAAACGTTTTTTGTTTTTCATTGGCTTTATTTCAGATGAAGATATGTTCTATATTGGTTCGGCGGTTCATTTAATTAATGGTAGTTACTTGGGTACACGCCAAAAAATAAATTAATAGTACCAAAAAACAAAAAAAATAAAGCAAGTAAATAGAGAACTAAAAATCGACGTTTTGGTGGCAAGTCTGCCACCGTTGTCAAGATAAATTAAATAAAAATAAAAAAATTAAAAATTAACTATTATTTAGGTTTAGAATTTTAAAATTTTTAGCTTTTTTTAGGAGATTCTGAAAATTTTAACATTAAATGTTAAATATGTTTGTTTTGTAATTCAAATTAGGAAGAAATCTAAAATAAAAACATTCAGATCTTGGTTTTTCTTTAAAAATAGGGCGATGGGAAGAAAAAATCGTTTCCCGTAAAATTGGCGAATGTTGCTTACTATTTTTTGTAAAAACGCATCCTATTCTGAAATAATAAATTTAATAATCCTATGGATACTGGGTCCATTGATCGGGGATTTTATTTTAATAAATTTTGCGTATATCCCCACTCTAACTGATCGGGCCGACTGCTCGTCAGCGACTGCTATCAATTTCTGATAGTAATCGTATTAGCAAAGCGACATCGTACTACTTTCGCCATCTGTTGGTCGCGTTGGGAACTAAAAATTTTTAGGGTACGCTGAAATCTCACTTGTGGGGTTCTATGGATTGGTATTCTTTGCCTGTACTTTGGGAAAATTTATTATATCGACTTTAACAAGAAAAAAAAGGTAGGTTATACTAACCAATATTATTATTGGCAGAAAGTTATATTGCTTTAAAAGCAATTAAATGTTTTCTTAATTATAATTAAAGAATACTTAAAGTATATCTTACTGTGTGTGCTTGTTACTTATATTACAAATAAATTGTTAAAATTTATGCTAATATTATTAAACTCTAATTTTTTTGTTAAGTCGTTATTTTCGTGAGGTTTTTATTGTTTTTGATTACCAAGTAAGCCAAAAATATTATCCATGACCAAAATAATTTGTTTGAAGCGTTTGTTAAAGTTTTTTTAGTGTATTTTGTTTTTTGATGGGGTATATTAGGTTGTAGTTTTATTATTTATAGATGTTGCTATTTTAAAAATCACATTTTTTTGTAAAGATAAAAAAATAGTTAATTATCTAGAAAGTTGCGGCAACTCCGATTTTGATCATTTTTGGTTTACATGGCATCTAACCTTGTCTCACTTCTGCTTTTTGCACAAATCAAAAAACCCTTTTAACCCATGCTTTTTTATTGATTTTATACCTTTTTTATATTAATTTAAAAGCTTTATGCTTGCGTCCCATGTGCGTACAATCAGAACTGAACTGTCAAATTTCTTTCAAATCTGATTGGTTTATTTGGTCACCTGACCTTTTTAAAATTTAAATAAGCCAGTTAAATTTAAGAAATTTGACAGTTTCATTCCGGCTTTCTGCGCATGGGACGCCGGCTTTACTTTTAAATCACGTCGCCATATCTGCTTTAAAGAATACACATGTGTATACATGGTTGCAGCTTTCAGGAGTAAAGGATAAGCAATATAATGGAAAAAACATATAAAATAAATAAAAAATATGTTTCTTTTAAAGGTGTTTATAAAACATTGACTGCCAATTTATTGTTTTATTAAGATTTTAAGATTTTTGTGCAAAAAGAAGGTGGGATATAGTGAAAATAAGGTTAGATGACCTGTTATTAAAATGTGCATATATATATATATATATATATACATATATATATATATATATATATATATATATATATATATATATATATATATATATATATATATATATATATATAATATATATATATATATATATATATATATATATATATATATATATATATATATATATATGTATATATATATATATATATATATATATATATATATATATATATATTAACGAATATTTAAAATTTAAAAAATACAACAAACAAAAAAACAGGATTTTTAAAATAGCAGCAACTTTCAAAAGTACCTTCTTCTTATTTAGGTTTATTATGTTTTGTGGCGCAGTACTTAGGTATATAAAAGTTTATGTTTTTTAATGTTAAATGACGAAATGTATAGAGTAGTTATTGTTGCCAAAAAGAGATTCCAATACCAAAGTATTATTAGTTAGATAAGTGTTATTGACCAAGTACTAAAAAGAAAATAATTATATACTGAAAGTCAAGTTTGTGCTTTCAAATGTAATATTAGTTTTTATGGATCTGAATTAGCTGAGAAATTTACTAGTCATTGGTGGGTAATTTTTTAATTATTTAACACATTATTGCGGTAAATTTAGAGTTTTGTTGCTCAGTATTTGTCACATTTTTTGAATAGACAAAGTAATAATTTTTTCGTAACAGGGACTAGAGTTTTACGGCTATAAATTTGCGTGGTTTGTTCTTCCAACTTGAAAATTTTCATTTTTATAAAGCTCTATGTTAAAACATAAAATTGAGTACGCAAATTAAAAGTAACGAAAGTTAGCAATAAAATAAAAACACTCTGCACAAAAATTATTGCATATTCTCGATTTTTTCTCATAAGGTTCAATACAAAAATGCGTTCATTTAAATGGCCATATCCCTTTTAATAACTAAGTTGATTAGGACAATTTAAAATAGAAAATATTAAGCACAGGTCATAACTTTGGCGCATCCGTTGGCATTTACTGCTAACAATAAATCCTACAGGGTGTTTAAAACTTTTTGGAAAAAATAACACAGGCCTACAAAAAAAAGGTGGTTTGTGCTAGGTATTAGACCCACCTCGTCAAGCGTATTTTTTTCGCTGAACACTAATCTGAAGTCAAAACTGGAGGTCAAACTGCAAAAACCGAATTGCGGAGGCCAAGAGGGCACTAGCAATTTTTTTATTATTAAAAGGGGTTATGTAGCACCCCATTTTAAAGGCCCTTTAATCCTCTATTTAACGCCACTTTGTTTTCAGGTCCAGTCGTTTCAGACTTAAAAGCCAATACCATTAAAACAGCATTGTATAGTATTTAAGCCAAATTTCAAATGGTTGTAAGTCTGGAACGGCTGGGCTGATTTTCAAAAACAAAGTGGCGTTAAATAGAAGAGCCAAGGGCCTTTAAAATGAGGTGCTGCATAACCCCCTTTCAATAAAAAACAATTGTTAGTGCCCCCTTGCCCCCGCAATTCGGTTTCTTGCAGTTTGACCTCCAGTTTTGACTTTAGATTCGTGTTTAGCGGGAAAAATACGTCCGACTAGGTGGGTCTGATACCCAGCACACACCGCATATTTTTTTGTGGGCCTGTGTAATTTTATTCGCTCTATATTATACATATGCTGTTAAAAGGAAGTAATCTTATATGTAAATAAATTATACCGTAACTTATTTGTGATATTTTATAATTACAAATTTGATGACTCCTTCTTTTTTTTTTAACTTTTCATCACTCTGTAAAATGTATTGTCACAAATTATCAGAATATACAGATGCGAAAGTGCGGCAAATTACGCTTACTTGTTTCTATGACCTTGAGAAAGAATAAATGGAACATCTGCACCAATGTATGGATCGTAATATTTTAAATTTGTAAAGGTTAAACCGCACCAAGGCGCTAAGGAGAGATAGACTTTTATAGTAACTAATTATGCAGCTTTTTTTATGTGTGGAAAACGGAACAAAAGAATAATACACTAATTGGGAATTTACAAACTAAAAATTTTACCCATTCTTTGAACGGTAAAATATTGTTAGTAGATGTCACGTTTGGATCAACCTGTAATAAAATGTCTATACCTGGTTGCACAAAACATTTTTAAAAACGATTAAACTAATGGGGGTTTAGAATGTTTAACAAAAAGCCATTTAAAAAAACCTTGCCTAAAAACTGCTTATTAAATTAATTAATGGTATTCCGTTTTTTAGCTTAATTGTGTATTAAAAAGTTTTGTGTAACTGGGGATTGAAACAGAATAATTGAAAGCCGAGTAACACAAGTTTCTAAAGAAACCCCGACGCAATCTTTTAAAGCAATGCAGATGTTGCCTTAGTAATACCCAAACCTAATTGATTTGTTTTTTTTAAATACTGAAAAAACACCTCATTTTTTAAATTTGAAATATAGCCTTTTAAATGGCAGTGCGGCTATAAATAAAAAAATATTTTCCTCTGTTTAGGCACATACTGATTAATATCAATAACTTTAGTAACATATCTAAGTAATTTGTAAAAGCTTTGTATTTATGTTAAATAGTCTTAAAATAATAGTGGTCCTTTGGGAATCTAAAAGTGATCCGCTCCCGGTGATGGAGGAACAGAATAAATATACACATTTATATCCCATATTAAACGGTAAAAAATTTAACAAGACACTATACTAACACTTTAATAATAAAAACATAAAAGTTCACAAACAACTAAACACAATTAACTAACTTATGCTCACGTTCTATACCAACAAAAGTATGGGACTAACTGACACCTAGATGAGCATTAGGTCACGTACTAAATCGTGGGGTGTATATCCACCACGCAGTGGGAGGGACGATAGTGGTGAGAGATTTCAACGAACACGCTTAGTTTCGCATCTGGGTATTCTGATAATTTGTGTTAAAACCTTATGAAATAAATCGAGTTGGTCGCGATAATTTTTATGAGAAGTGTATTTTTCGGTATTGATAAGAGTTTCAAGACGAAACTGTTTTATTTTTACCTATTAACAATGACTATTAAATTTTGGCAAATAATTTTTAGAGGAAAAAATTACCAAGATTGTGATTAAAAAAGTGACAAAGTTGCTTTAAGTTAATAATAATAATAAAAAGTATTAACGGTAGAGTAAATTTAAAAAGAAATGTAATTGTGTTAAAAAGTACTTATTTTACCGATAGTAAAAAGTATTACCCTTAAATGGTAACAGTATTTAATATTTAATATTAAAAAGTGAGAATTTAGAATCGGTCTAAATATATAATTTTTGTATTCATAGATCCAAAAGTAGTAGAGAACAGATATTTAACTTATATTATTATTGTTGCTTATACCAAAGAATACCAATCCATATAACCCCACAAGTGAGATTTCAGCGTACCCTAAAAATTTTAGTACCTACCGCGACCAACAGATGGCGAAAGTAGTACGATGTCGCTTTGCTAATCACAGAAATTGATAGCAGTCGCTGACGAGCAGTCGGCCCTGATCAGTTAGAGTGAGGATATACGCAAAATTTAATTAAAAATAAAATCCCCGATAAATGGACCCAGTATCCATAAGATTATTAAATGTATTATTTCAGAATAGGATATATCGATGCGTGTTTACAAAACATCGTAAGCGACATTCGCCAATTTTACGGGAAACGATTTTTTCTTTCCTTCGCATTATTTTTAAAGAAAAACCGAGATCTGAATGTTTTTATTTTAGATTTCTTCTTAATTTGAATTACAAAACAAACATATTTAACATTTAATGTAAAAATTTTCAGAATCTCCTAAAAAAGCTAAAAATTTTAAAATTCTAAACTTAAATAATAGTTAATTTATAAACTAATGTTTAATTTTTTTATTTTTATTTAATTTATCTTCACAACGGTGGCAGACTTGCCACCAAAACGTCGATTTTTAGTTCTCTATTTACTTGCTTTATTTTTTTTTGTTGTACTATTAATTTATTTTTTGGCGTGTACCCAAATAACTACCATTAATTAAATGAACCACCGAACCAATATAGAACATATCTTCATCTGAAATAAAGCCAATGGAAAAAAATACGTTTCCCGTAAAACTGACGAATGTCGCTTACGATGTTTTGTCAAAAACCCATCGATATATCTTATTCTGAAATAATAAATTTAATAATCCTATGGATACTGGGTCCATTTATCGGGGAATTTATTTTATTAAATTTTGCGTATATCCTCATTCTAACTGATCGGGTCGACTGCTCGTCAGCGATTGCTATCAATTTCTGATGGTAATCGTATTAGCAAAGCGACATCGTACTACTTTCGCCACCTGTTGGTCGCGGTACTAAAAATTTTTAGGGTACGCTGAAATCTCACTTGTAGGGTTCTATGGATTGGTATTCTCTGCTTATACATATAAAAATGACTCTGTTAATTTATATTAATAAGTCTTTCTACTAGTTTATTTCACACAAAAAGTATTTCTGGGTCCGATGGTTTTAATTTAGGTACATTTTTATTTCATATTGAAATTTACAGTTAGGACCCTCCCTTATGTATTTTAACGGAATAAAAATTAAGTAAACAGAAGTATTCTGTATCTTTTCTTTTTGTTAGTAGAAATAATGTATTTTTAGTTTTGAAAAGTGTTTTGCGACACTTAATGTAAGTTAACAGAATTTTTATATTAAAAAACCTAAAATGGAATTGGTTTATAAAGGTTATTGACTGCACTGTTTTTTTTTAAGTTTATTGTGAACTTGTAATATATTTTATACTGTTAGTAGAAATTAACTATTGAAGATAAAATTATTTGTAAAACCCTTAAATGATATTAATAAATTAATTGTATACAGAGAATCACGTGTTTTTTTAAATGTATTGGAGATATGCTCTATATTGGTTAGGCGGATTCATTTATTGGATGGTCTTCTTGTTGAGTACACGCCTGGAAAGAATGGGACCGCTTCGGTCCTGGTCCCGGGGTATACGAGCTGACCCTGTTCAGCCCTATTGACCCCTATGAACTGGCCGGTCGCCTGAAACAAAATAAAAGAAAAACCCCCAAAACCCAAAAATTATAATTAAAAACGACGTTTCGGTGGCAAGTCTGCCACAATATAAATATCAATATAAACCTTTAGTTTGGTGAAGATATATAGATGACATTTTTTCTATATACCAATATGACGAACACTGTTTGAATCATTTTTTAACACACATTAATACACAAGAACAAACTATTAGGTTTACTTTAGAAAAAGAAAACAACTCACAACTACCTTTTCTTGACATTTTAATAAAAAAATATTTAAATAATTTCGTAACAAAAATTTATAGAAAACCTACACATACAAATAGATACTTAAACTTCAACTCAAATCACCCCATAATGGTTAAAAAGGAGTACAACTCAAAAAGTCTATTTGATAGAATTAAAGTCATTTGTTCTAATCAAAATATAAACAATGAAAAAGATTATTTAAAAGATATTTTAATTCAAAATAATTATCCTCTTGATTTTATAAATAATTGTTTTCTTGAATTTGAAAATCCAAATATAAGACAAAATCAAAATAGACCTATTACAAATTTATTTTTACCATACATTCCCGGACTATCAAATAAAATTCAACGAATAGGAAATAAATTTAATATTCGCACAATCTTTAAAACACAAAACACCATTAGATCTCAATTAACAAAAACAAAACCATACAACTTAAATGAAAATACAAAAAATGTTATTTATAAAATACCTTGCGAATGCGATAAGTTTTATATAGGTGAAACTTGTAGACCATTAGCTAAACGCATAAAAGAACACAGATCATACATTAAAAACACAGAATTTCATAAATCAAAAATCTGCCAACACGCATTTGATAACAATCATAGAATAAACTGGGATGCTTCGAGCATTTTAGCAAAGGAAACTTGTTCTAAAAAACGCAAAATCAAAGAAAGTGCGTATATATTATTAAATAAAGATAATTGTGTAGCATCAATTTCAGTTAATTTAAATAACACTTGGTTGCCTTTGCTCGATACTGAAGTATCTTCAGGAAAACTAAAAATCAACTAACTTATTACCTTTTTTGTCTTACAAATAATAAATACACCAGTTACTTATGTCACTCATGACACATATGTCAAACTATTTTCAGTTTGAGATACAAAAATAATCTAAATTTTAATCATTTTTAATTTAAATATTAGTTAATATTTTATTTTTATTTTTTAATTTTTACTTGACAACGGTGGCAGACTTGCCACCGAAACGTCGTTTTTTAATTAGAATTTTTTGGGTTTTTGGGGGTTTTTCTTTATTTTGTTTCAGGCGACCGGCCAGTTCATAGGGGTCAATAGGGCTGAACAGGGTCAGCTCGTATACCCTGGGACCAGGACCGAAGCGGTCCCATGCTTTCCAGGCGTGTACTCAACAAGAAGACCATCCAATTTTTAAATGTATTTCCTTACGTGTATCATTAAATCAAATTTATTACAAAAATACTTTAAAAATTGATTGTTTATTTCAAAAACACATAAGTCGTACGTGTATACATTAAACCTATGTTGTTTTAGAAATGAACGATTCCATTGCTTTTTTAGTAGCTCTTTACTACCTATCTTTGTAGGTTCTCTCTCACTGCCCTAAATCCTTGTATACTGGACTCTGGTACCTTAATTATTTTGTTGGCAACATTGATTTTAAAAACTATTTTTTATCCTTTTGTTTTCTTGAAAAATAATTGTTTACAAATGTAAACTGCAGCAGCCATATAAATAAGTGCTATAGCAGACTCGAAAACCTGAAAAAAAATTAAATATAATATAAATAGCCTGCAATGGGATTACGACACTTTATACCTGCAATGGGATTACGACACTTAATTCGATTAAATCTAGCAAGTCGGTGTGCTTTGTATTATATATGATTCTGGCCTGTGTATATCCTGTATTAACTATGATTCTGGCCTGTGTATAACCTATAGGCCTACATGTTACCCTTGATTAGATCTGCCCCCTACTAAAGGTGTGTCGAACTCGCTATTTTGCTTAAACAGTTGCTACTACGACTGCTAAACCAAAATAGCAGCTAAAAATAGCTGCTTAATGGCATATGCTTTTAGTATTTTTTTTTATCTTTGGACTATCCACGAAGGCTGAAAGCCCAAATACCAACGTACCGTGGGTGTCTTAAGCAGGGTAAGAGGAAGTTTGTTAACACGGGACTTAAAAACTTGAAGATTTGGGGGAAGGAAAGACCCTCCGCTGGCAGCAGGTTCCACAGTCTAAAACTCTAGGGATAAAAGAACGAACGAAATGGGAAGTTCGGGGCCTTTCCAATTGAACTGTATAAGGATGCATACGCGCGGCACCACGAGTTTCTCTGTTGAGAAATGCAAGAGGAGGGACTATACTGGACAATTCGTCAGAGCAGAAGCCGTAAAAGTATCTATTGAAGAGCGATAAATCTCCCACAGCTCGACGAAGGGCAAGAGAAATATGTATATTTCATACATTATATTTTTTAATTATCCTTTAATGTAATATTAGCTGAATAACAAGCAAAAGCACATAAGAGGATATTTAAAAAAAAAAGTCAATATTTTCTACCAGAACACCCAAAATACATTTGTTAACGGTAAATGCAAATTTATCCCTGAATTTAGCGTTGGCGATTACTATTTGCAGTAGTTAATCGCAATATGTTATAACATAATCGCATAAAATAGCAGCCGATAGCAGCGAATAGCAGCGAATAGCAGTCGATAGCAGCCGATCTCCAATCTGCGCCGCCATCGCCAATCCGTCTTCTCCAATCTTGCTGTGTAAATTAAGTGCTACATAAATAGCTGCTATTTTAAAAACGCATAGCAGTTAAAAATTTTATACACCTAGATAGCAGCTAAAAAAAGCAGGTTGCTATTTAGCAACCCACCTCTACCCCTACAGGCAGATGGCAGACATTGAAGTTAGAGAAACATGGCGCTCGGTGATTTATGATTCATGTTTGTAGTCGTTTATCTAATTTAATTAATGTCGTTACACTTTCAAAGTGACTTTTATTTGTTGAGTTAAACAATAACACATGCATCTCCATAAATTTTGCCAGATATTTGATCAAGTTTACCTTCGGCAACAGACAGAAAAACGAATGTTGCCGGAGGTAAACTTGATCGAATGTCGTATCTGCATTTATGGAGGTGCACATCGACTTGCTCGATTTAATCGAATCGAGTTTTGTGATCCTCCTGCTATTAACATTTACTAGTGATCTACTTTTATAGTACGGTCAAAAAATACGATTATAAATAACGATTTTGGTAGCGACCTCAAAGTAAATTTAACTTTTTAACCACCTTAAGACTCTTTTATTGAAATGGCCGAAATCATGGTGTACCTATTACTACCTTGTACGACCAATACAAAATAAAATAAAGAAATATATAGGTAATTAGTAACCATGTTAGTAATAAAAACATCTCACCTTTAACATATAAACCAAAAAAAACTTACCCCTGATATAAGTGTTTAACTTTAAACCATTTTTTAAAATCAACATCAGAAATATAATAGAAAGGGTACCCAGGAGTACCAGCTGAATTGCCAAATGGAGAGCTTTACTACATACTGGATAAAACTCTGTGTAACACAAAAACCAACTAGACAATGTCAAAACTAGTCCTAGATGACATAAAAAAATTAGATTATCTATGAATTCATGTTGGTTGGCTTTATTTTTTACTTGTACCATTTTTTATTTCGGAGTCAACTAAAAAGAAAAACCTTAATATAGAAATGTACAGTGACGGAAATAAAATTTCGTACATTTAGGTTAACATTTTATGTCAATTTTCAATATTTTGGTAAACTTGGCTTTTTACCTTTTTCTCACCTTAATTAATATTCAATAAAATACATGACTCCAAAATAAATATATAGTTTATTTTATTCAAATATTAAAGAAAAAACACTGGCTTAATATTTCAAAGCGGCACCATTTTTTCCACTAATAAGTTTAAACGTGTGGGCATTGATGCAATCAGCATTTGTGCATGGTGAACATTGTAATTATTCCAGGTTTCTTCAATTTTATTCCACAAATCATCACTGTTTTGTGGATGGAAATCATTGTTCTTGTTAATTTCCTTTACGATATATCCCCAAACGTTTTCGATTGGATTGATATCAGGGCTTCTTGAGGGCCAAGGTAACAATGAAATGTTATTTTCCAGTAGCCAGTCCGAAACTCTCCTTGCTGTATGGACGGGGCAGTTGTCATGCTGGTATATAAAATTTTCTTGTTCAAATATATTGTTTACCGATGGCAACATACCATTTTGGAGTATGTGTATATAAGCTTGACTATTAAATCTTTCTCGAATACGGTGGCATATGCCTAGCCCTCTGAAAGACATATACCCTCATACATTAACAGAAAATCTTCCACTTGTTTTAACATGTTGGGTATATCTTTCTTCGTACCGTGTATTTTGCGACCTATACACTCTAATCTGCCCGCTATAATAAGATTGAAAAATCTTCTCATCGGTAAATACTACCCTTTCCCAAAAATCCATACCTTGCGGTAAATATTCCAGTGCAAACCCCATTCTTTGCTCTTTTAGTCATATTGGTCAAAAATGGCTTTTTAGCAGCTACACTGCTTCTCAATTCCGAATTTTTCTAATACGATTTCTTGCCGTTCTTACTGTCCCAAGAAAATTAGTTTGGTTGTGTGCTTCTACAGCGGTCTGAAATGGATTGTTTCGCAAAAATCTATCAGATCACTATCTTGATTTTCGTTTGAAATTTTTCTTTTACCACTTACAGCACTTCTCTCCAATGATCCTGTATTTTCCCATTTAGTTCTGAGGCTTTGAATAGTGCTTCTTGGTTTCCCAACTTCCTGAGCTATTCTTCCCAGAGAAACACCTTCTTCGAATAGAGTAATTACTCTCGCCTTCTCTAGTTCCATTCCATTTTTCCAAAATTAAAAAAAGTAAAATAATATAATTTTGAAATGTGTAACTAGATAACAATTTGTCAAGTAAGGTATATTTCCAGGTGATCCAGGTACGCAAAAGCCAACATCACACTGGGAAAATTTAGGTGTACGAGATTTTAATTCCTCACTGTACCTTAAATGTCTGATAGTGGCTAGAATAAAACTATTCCTAATTACTTGACATCTGCCTTCTTTTATTTAAACTTTTGTACCGCTAAATTTTGCAAAAATAAAATAATCCTGCAAAAAAAAAATTGCTAGTAAGCTTTAATACTTACCTACTTGTCAATTTATTTTTTTGTTTTAATTTTTAATAAAGATACAATTATTCATTTTATTTAGTCTTTATTTAATTCTGTATTTTTTTTTTTCATTTTTAATACTTAAAGTAATTGTCTCAGAAAGTTGCGGCAACTTAGATTTTGACTGAAATTTGGTATACGGGGGTTTTTTTGAGGCGCTGATTTTTATCGGAAACCTTTCGATCTCGAGATGTTCAGCATGAAGCTTAAAGTCAAACTATCCTTTATTTTTACTATATTCTCCCTTATTTTTGCACAAAATTCCTGATATAGCACTATATTGGCACACAATATTTTAATTAACATTAAAAACCTTTTTAAAACATGTTTTTTGTTGATTTTATGTCTTTATTAGTATAAAAGTTTCATTCATACACATACCCTAACAGCACAGAGACATACTAAAGACGTCTTAAAGACACCATGTTCAGACATCAAGACATCTTTTAATGTTACAAAAAACATCTTAAAGCCGTCTTTAAGCATATGGACATAATCAGGACGTCTTTAAGATGTCTGTTTTTGCGACGTCTTTTGAAATAAGTATTAAAGATGTCCTTTCTAAGTCTTCAGACGTTCAGGCATAATATGTACATAAACACGACGTCTCTTTAAGATGTGGTGTGCTGTCTGGGTAGGTGTATGAATGGATTCAACGGGGATAAGATTTGGAATTTAATGAAAATAACGTGTAAAATATTTTAAAAAGAAGGTTTTTAAAGATGTTCATTAAATACTGTGTGCCAATTCAGTGTTTTATCAAAAATTTGTGCAAAAAGAAGGCGGCATATAGTAAAACTAAGGATAGTTTTAATTATAACTTTGATAATGAATATCTCGAGAACGATACGTTCCCGACAAAAATTCTTTCAGATTCGTGAAATCGAAATTCGAAAAATCCCCATATACCAAATTTCGGCAAGTTGCCGCAACTTTCTAGACAATTGCCATACTTAATTTAAACGATTGTGCTGTCATTTCACTAAAGTATATCAACCCATCACTAGTTTCAACTGTGTCTCTGAGCAGTTTACTAAATCCAGCTGCCATTTGGTAAACTGCAGAGTGCGCAGTAACCCAACAATTTTCACACTTATTAGAAAAATAGCTATATCATACCTTTTCTTAAAAAATCACCGAGACACACAAAACTTCATCGCTTATTATACATTTTTTCTGTGATTACAATAATAACATATTGAGCGTTTCCAAGCGAGTTTTATAAACTTTCAAACACTCAAATCAAAACAAACACTTTCTTATTCTAAACAATTTTATATATTTTTAAACAGGCAAAAATTTGTTTCACGTTCTCTGCCGTTGTTTTATCTTTAACCGTATTGACAGAAATAAATCCCTAAATTAAATTTAATCTTATCTTAGATTAATTTTATTTACCTTCGCGGTGTAATATACAGGGTGGAGCCTTTTCGTTGACCTTGCGCGGTATAGCGAAATCTAAAAGAAATAGAACAAATCTGATTGCACTATCTCGATTTCGATTTTTGAAACAAATTCAGTATAACTTGATTTGTTTTAGAGATGTAGAGTGTCTTATGCCAATTTTTTCAATTGGGCCAGGCACTTAGTAGTAATAGAAAGTAAAAACGTTTTGGGGATTTTCACGTAGAATTCATTGGCGTACATATATTTTTTCTCAAATTTACGTTTTAATAAATAGCTTTGCCACCGAATTCATCAGTTATTATCCCAAATAAATTTAAAAAATAACTAAAATAATGCTCTATTAATATAGAACGACGACGCGCGACTTGATAACGATGAATCGCTTGACGCTCATCGCTGAAGCGGTGCCCATATGAACGCGACCTTAGAGTACGTTTATGTTGAAGCGGCGATAAACGATTGGAGCGGTGTAGTGCGTTAAGTTGTAAGACTAATTGTTTTAAGGGAAATACAACGTAAAATAAAATTTGTTCGGTTGACGTGTTTTTAACAGTTTATTATAAAATAATATAAATATCCAAAAATAAACAATTTGTTGGTAGCTGCAAAAATAAGTTATGGTGGAATATTATCTAAAAGAGCCTGTTTCCGTAGGAAGTATAACTAGCTAAGGCATCTATAAGGTAAGCAAACGATGTGAACAGGCCAAATATCTAAAAAAAAAAGGATCAATTATATAAAAACTCTGAAACATTGCTATTAATTAAAAGAAAAACATTTTTCTGGTGCCAACACGAACAGTCACGAAACCCTATTTGCCGGCAATATACATTTTTCATAATGGCATTGATGGTAAAGCATTGGCAATTGGTGGCAATATTATGCCAGCATCTAATAAGCATTAAAAAGTCAACCCTAAATAAACACTCAATTGCCAATAAATTTTACATGCAGGCAAATAAATAATGAATTTTTGAAGGCAAACCTTCAACGCATATTTATACTTTTCAAACCATATTATAAACATTGGTATTTAACTAACATTAGAGCAATTTTTTATATCTGTTTTATTTATAATGGCAGCTAACAACATTATTTTATGTTTTATGTCACACAAAATGTTTATTTTGAGAGAATAAAAATAAAATAATGGTAAAATTAGCGAGGTTAGTTTCGACCGAAGGTGGGCAGAACTCTTTCTCTGTTTTGTGCAGATGAAGCAAAATTGCTTTTGTTTTACCGCTTTGTTCAATTGTTTTCTACCTGGTTTTCTAGCTTTTTAGTTTCTTTTTAAAAAGAGTTTTTAAAAGACATAATTAAGTGTACTCATTACCTAATCAGTGTGTGTTGTGTGATTAATTGGTGATGGCTAGTCGAGAAGGCGAGTTATTCAAGTAGACTGTTAGGAGCTGTAAACATTTTGTTTAAAACCTTTTAAGTTTGTAGTTACTTAAAAAATTATATAAAATCAGGGAGTTGCCTTATTAAAAGTTTTAAAGACGTGTTAATAAAAATATTATATATATTTAATAGTTTTTTTTGACATTTAACTCCTTTAAAATATTTCTCCCTATGTTTTAGATCTGAAAATTAAGTGTAAGTGTCCCTTGAACACTTACTATTTTAAAGTGTTTTCTTTTGATTTACCATCTTTTTTTAAATTTTAATACATACCTTTAATTTTTTATGGTTTATTGTTACTGTATAAAAATTTATATTATGTAATTTTTTAATGATAAAGTTTTCCTGCATTTTTTCTAATTTTTTCGATTACAAAATTCTAAATATGTTATTTAACTTTTGGTACATTCAACTTATTAAACTTGCAATACTTATTTAATAATAAATGCCATTATCCTAAACGCATTTTTTCATCA
Source organism: Listronotus bonariensis (assembly GCA_014170235.1). Classification (NCBI taxonomy): domain Eukaryota; kingdom Metazoa; phylum Arthropoda; class Insecta; order Coleoptera; family Curculionidae; genus Listronotus; species Listronotus bonariensis. Next base: position 41,789 of record JACEGR010005237.1, read on the forward strand.
TAACTTATTAGGGATGGATGCCATCACAGTATCTGCAACATGTGGCCCAATAACGGCCAATTGCCCACTTTCGTGTCTTTTTGTTATCTTTTTGCCAATAACTTATTAATGATGGATGCCATCATCCTAAACGCATTTTTTGGCATAACTTATTAATGATGGATGCCATCATCCTAAACGCATTTTTATCATCATAACTTATTAATGACGGATGCCATCACATTATCTGCAACACGTGGCCCAATAACGGCCAATTGCCCACTTTCGTGTCTTTTTGATACCTTTTTGCCAATGCCTTGCCATTGAAGAGTGTTGGCAATGCCAGTAAATTAAATGTACATGGCCGGCAAAAAATGTTATATGGGATAAGACCCCATGAACAAGTTTTGGTTATCGGATTGGACGCGGTAGGGTTCTTAACTGCGTTACTTTTTGGTAGACTCGTCAAAAGAAACCCCATAAAAGGTTTTAAAGGTGTTATTATCATAAGCCTAGTTTACACCGCGAGGACCAATTAGATCCGTGGACCAAACCCAGGACTTATTTTTGTTAGTTCACTAGTGTTTATACCTACTTAGTTTATGGATCAATTTAATTCACGTTTAATCCTAGTACCAAAATGACAGCTGAGCATATGACCAGAACCTAACCTCGTTTTTTATCTTTAAAACTCTATCGCATTTTAAATTCCATTTGAAAAAAATTAGAAAAACAATTTTGGTTAAATATCAACAAAATTTAAAAAATAAATAAACAAACAACAAAATTATTAGGAGAAGACCGAAATTTAACGTCTTTTTCGTCGAAATGCGCACTGTCAAAGATCAAGGCTGTCATTTTGGTCCACTAAAAAGTCCGACGTGTTTACACCAAAGAAAATCATATTTGGTCACCCCGATTTGAGACGGACTGAATTGGAGTAGCAAATTTTAATACTCAAGTGTTTACACCGTGAATAAAGTACGCGTGACGTCACTTACGACCTCGAACTAAAAATTTGGTTCTCCCGGTGTAAACAAGGCTATAAAGTCAATTTCATTGCTAGCCCACGGACTATAACTAATTCACAACTTATTTTAATCTTTTGCTTATTTTGGGATCGTTAAATAATTTTTCGTTGCTAAGGGACAATTGACAGAGCTACCCAGTGCTTGGCATGTTGGTTGTACTTACCCCTCCTGCCCTATGAGTCTTTGAATACCCACGAGCCGTTATAATCGATCGATACAATCATAACATATAGGAAAATAACAACGTGTGCAATCCACTGGTATTTAAGTGCCCCATTTAATGAATGTCCAGCTTCTGTCAAACTTAAAACCAGTATTACTACCGACACTATTATTCCCATTATAGTTCCAGCATAAAAAGCTTTGATTGTGTCATTACTCCAGCCGTGTGCTGCTACTAGAGTTATTGCGATAAGAGCAAAAAGCTAAAAAAATATATTAAATATTCTTAAAAACAGGGTCAGATACGAAATAAGTTAAACGGAAAAAAATATGTTACTGCATATGTCGCAGGCAAATGGTTATTTTAGGCAAATAGGCTTCTGCCTAGGCAAATGCCTTTTACCTGTGCAAATGATGTATTTTCATTATGAAATGCCATTTGCCTAGTCAAACAGCATTTGATTCTATTTGCCTAAGCAATTTTTAGGCAAGTTCTGGTTAGTTAAATGTTGCTTTTAAATTCCCAATAAAGCAAATCAAAAAAAAAAAAAAGATTTAACTAACCAGGACTAACCGTGACCCCCATTTTTTTTATTTTTTTCGCCCTTTCAAGGTCATCCACCCAGGTCCGACGACCGCCCTCCTAGTGGTGCACTGCAGCCTGAAGGCTTATTGTACCATGACCACTACTCACTTCATTCACACACCGACTACACCGTGACCCCCATGCCCCAATGTAACAGTTTTGCATGACCGTCTATAGCGCTTCGAACCAATCAAATCACATGTGCTTTTGCTTTTTACCGTAGTCTGCAAAAATGTACGGCTAATATGTTATCAAATATATCACAGTCATTTGCCTAACAAGGACCACGGCAAATATATTTACCTAGGCAAATGGCTTTTAAACAAAAATTATTTTCATAAAGTCATTTGCCCAGCCGCAGCCATTTGCCACTGGGGCTATTGGGTTAAGATGTCTAAAGTAAAAGTTCTACATAAATTTTCGGACAGTCTGAGAAATAAATTGCAATTTTTTATTATTTAAAAACGTGCGCGTTAAAAAAATTTGGCACAGATATACTTACAATTTCAGTTATTTTTAAAATTCCAAGTGAAGATTTTACATGACCAGGTCCATATACAACCTAAAAAAATTAAGTTTATTTACAACAAAAAAGTTTTGTTATCCATTCATTATGGTTCGCGTTTTCTCAAAAAAATAGAAGGAGCTGAGAGAGAGAGAGAGTTTCAAAAGTGGCACAATTTGAACAACACGTTTTGGGTTTTTACGTCATGCGCACTAAGAAAATGGACCCAATTCATTGCAATGCGCATGACAAAACTCAAGTAATTAGTGCTATGTTTAGTCAAAGACTACTAATCCATAGAACTTCACAATCTCTCAATAGGGGTGAGATTTCAGAGTACCCTGAAGTTTTAGTACCTACCTGACCACCAGATAGCGAAAGTAGTCCAACTGAAACTCGACATGGGCATCGACCAATTTTTGATTGGTCGGTGCTTCTAAACTGACGAATGTCGCTTACGATGTTTGTGAAAAACCCATCGATATATCCTATTCTGAAATCGTAAATTTAATAATCTTATGGATACTGGGTCATTTATCGGGGATCTACTTTTATTAAATTTTGCGTATATCCTCACTCTAACTGATTGGGCCGACTGCTCGTCAGCGACTGCTATCAATTTCTGATGGTAATCGTATTAGCAAAGCGACATCGTACTACTTTCGCCATCTGTTGGTCAGGGTAGGTACTAAAATTTTTAAGGGTACATGAAATCTTACTTGTTGGGGTTCTATGGATTGACATTGCTTTGTCTGGAATGCAATCAAAATGTCAGGAGAATTGGAGTTGTTCTATAGATGCTGTACTGGTTTCCTCCATTTGCGACTTTAGTTTGCAATTATGTTTCTCGCATATAAAATTACGGTCTTTTACGTAAAAAAATTGTCTTTGAAGAGAGGATCCAAGAAAGTCGCGATAGTAAAATGTTTTTTCAGACATATATTATGAAATTTGTTAAGACAGGCAGTGATAGTCGAAACAAATGGAATGACTTCAGATATGCAGCAGTCTGAAGAACTTGCAATTTTGTTATGTCTTCAAATGGTTTTAACAAATTTAAAACGTTTCCAACTAATTTCCATTCGGAAGAATGTCATGTCTGTAAGAGTCCCATGATCCAAAATATATAAATTTACTGTTTGCGATATCTGTCAAAATAAAAAAATTATGATGTAATAAATTTTTAAGTTGTGGGTAAAGTGCCCTCTGGCGGTATTTAAAAAAGTACTTTTGTCTTAAAATTTTAGAATCTGCAAAGCCTGATTTGTGTGCCAAATATTAACTGGATTGGTTAAAAATAATAAATGCAATATGGCGAAAAAAACGTGATCGATTTTTAAATCACCCTGTATAATCCTGAGCGAAGTCCTATTGTTAGTAAATATTTTTATAAAGTGACCTGAAAATAAAAGCTTAGTACTAACCTAGGCTTAAATCATCAGTCCCTTTCAATTTATAACATTCTTGGGGATGTTTTTAACACGCTTTTATTAACTTGGGTTGTATCTATCTATCTATCTATCTATCTATCTATCTATCTATGTAACGGAATCTTTGAGCCTAATTTTTACCAACTTCCAGCTATTCGATTTCTTTGAAACTTTGCACACGTATTAAGGACCCATGACAATGCAATAATCTGCAAACAGTATCCCGTTATCCTGGTTAGGATCGCCAGGATAAAAAAATTCCTTTATATTATAAAAACAACACCTGTGTTGCCATCTTTGGCAACATCCCAAACTTTTCTCAGGAACTTTAGCTACTCTTGACAAAATGGCGAAGGAATTTTTTAGTGAATAAACTGGAGCATTTTTACATACATACATACATACATGCATATCGAACTAAAAAATGAAAAATAAATAATAGTTTAAAAACTAAAAAACACGCTTTTATATGCAACCGAACTAAAAATTAGAAAATAATTTTTCATTAAAAAAAATATTGTCACTTCAGAGTAAAAAGCGTGGGGTGCATTTTACTATTTTTTCATAACTTTTCCCTCATTGATATTGGCAAATATAATAATTATAACATTTAATATATTAAGCACCCCACGCTTTTTACTCTGAAGTGACAATATTTTTTTTAATGAAAAATTATTTTCTAATTTTTAGTTCGGTTGCATATAAAAGCGTGTTTTTTTAGTTTTTTTAAACTATTATTTATTTCTCTATATGGTATTTTTATGTTTGAGGTATTCGCCGATTTTCCTACTCCCCCAATGAAATGGTTATGTCACACAGTTTACGTTTTGCACTGGATTTTTATCTGCTGGGGATAATTTATTCTTGATGGAATATTTCCAATAAACACTTTTTTAATCCAATTTGCTACTTTTCACTCCAATAGGATTGTTAAATATTAATATTATCTCTTTGTTAAAGATTAACTAGAGTACTTATACTTATAATAATCGAACTTGATCTGCTTTAAGAATGCAATGCACGGCAATAAACGCACGGGATTCACCGAGGAAATTGAGGGTTTACCAACAACTTGAGGCTCAGCCACAGAAATTACCGCCTATTGCTGTGTTGCCAAAGTGTAATTTTTATCACCTAAGACTTTTAGCTCAACCTTAAAGAATTATAATAAAGATTATTCAGATTTTAGGCATTCATAAAATTATCGATTAAAAAGGGCCGATATGCCGATATATATCGGTATCCGCCCAGAAATTATCGGTATCGGCTGAAAAAGTCATATCGGTCGATCACTAATTAACAGCTTCTTATGAATTCTACAAGTAGTTAAAATTAATGACTGACCTTTAAAAACGCGTATTATCATATTGGTACACTAATTGTTACCCCTAAATTATATTGTAATTAAATTGAATTGAATAATGGGTTCAATAGAAAGAATATACTGTTTGAAATGTTATCGTAGTTATCAGAAATTAAATTAATAAAACAACAAGAAACTCCATTAGATTTAGAGCCATTTCAAACGGGAGTATTAGTCAAGTTCTTAATCAGAATTATTATCAGTTAGGTATACTTTGAACCTAACTAATAGTTCAGGTAATTATGTGACCCTAAAATCATTTGTTTACTCCCAAAATTTTAAAAATATTTATCAGCATTTTTAAACAACTTACCCCCATAATGTTTGAATAAATATTTTAATAAATATTTTGAATCTTTAACTACAAACTACAATATATTAACAAATTAAACCCAATTATTGTTAAGGTATAATATTATATAGATAAAACATATCTACTTCTACACATATCTTATCTTTTATATTTTTCCTAATCTCTTTGCACCTGCTTACTCAGCATCGATAGAAAAATAAATTAATAAATTAGTAACCGTTCTTTCCAAGAATTACTAAAACACAGTCTTCAAAAAAGAAAAATAGATTTATCGATTTTTATTGCAAATATTTATTGTTGTTACGGTATAATAATTTAAAAGAGGTAAAAAATGAATAAAAAATTATAGTAGCCATTGAAAAAGGTAGAGAATATAACAAAAATTAAAGAAAAAATAAATTACGGGGGATGTAACGTCGGCGAGAAGGAGAGATTTTCGGTCACACTACAAGTCTTATGAAAGAAAGTCAAATGGCAAAGTTACACATTTACACATAAGCGGGAGCCGGGAGCCGGTCGACGGACCAACGCTATTTGTACGCGAAGGAGTTACGATTTCAACGGTATAGTAAGAACATATTAAAAGCGCAAATTCGGTAGCCTTTGAAAATAATACAAAAAAACATAAAAAGGCCGCCTGCAATCGGACTATTTTATATAAAGGCACCGCTATCTTTTACAACGACGCGCCGATACACTATGGGATAGAAATCCATTATTTTGGCCAAAAAGCAACTTTGAAATTTTAATGGCTCATGCTGTGTATTTCAAAGTAGACACTCCAAACTACATGTACGCAAAATTATAGTTTCACGACTTTTATTGGGGTAATAGGAAACTTGAAAATGTATTTTAAGTAAACATAAATATACAACATTTAATCTACTTAGTTTATTATTAGCCTTGTTTACTAAAAAAAGTAAAAGAGTTTAAATAATAAAAGCTATTGTTTTGTTTCCGATGCAGTCTCATGAAGTCTTGCTACTTTTGTCAAAGATTTTTACCTTTTTCTTTATCAGTTTTTGTACTTACAATTCCCTTCCTACTTTTTGCTACTTCTGAGTGTAAGGACAGATACAAGATTTTTTTATAATTTACAAGGTTTTCCATTTTAAAATTTAATAAGTTTTGTCCTACACTGTATATCCTAAAAGATAAAAGCATTCTGATAAAGGATATAGATTCCACAGAATCTACCCAACAAAACAGTGTTTTTATTTATTTTATACGTTAAAAAATAAAAAAGTTGTATGTCTATTACGCTTCTAAGAATAATTTAAAATTATTTTTCAGATTTGGATGGTCATATTTCCGAAACTAATTGAGATAGACACATCAAATGTAGAATTTTTTAAAGCATTTTAAAAGATTTTTTTGGTGGTAATGTAATATTCAGGGTATTCCATTTAAAAAAATCATACCTATTGTCGTACCCTGTATATCATATGAGATAATAATCATCGGATTACTGATTAGAATACTACCGAATTAACCAAACAAGCTGACATTTTAGTTTATTTTGTACAATAAAAATAATAATGTTAATGGTAATGTAAATTTATAATAACATATAATAAGTTTTAGGTTTCCAAAAGCATTTGTAATAATTTATAATATTTTTCCAGTAAAAACACCTCATTTTAAGTTAGATTGGTAAGTTTAAGAATTTTGACCAAAAAATGTGATTTCTATCCCATAGTGCGATGACCAGCTGCATCAACCGGCATATCACAAAGAAATATAGCAAAGGCGGCCGCGAGGACAAGCATGCCGATTTATTTGCTTTAAACTTTTGTGATTTTTTTCTTATCAAAGAGCACCGAATTTACATTTTTAAACTGTTCTTTCAATACAAGATAATTAGCAGACATACGTATTTTAATAGGACGCTAGCTTGAGCCTTCTTTATATATATATATATATACATAGTATCATAGAGTATATCACGGATAGATGATATGTGTATATAGGTGTCATATACGTATATATATATATATATGGTCATATATATATATCCTATGCGGATATATTTGCAGACGTTTCGCCAAGATCGCACTTGCCATTTTCAATGATATCTAACTGGTGTCAAATGATGGACTGATTGATTCCTTCTAGTAAAAAAATGTATATTTTTGACTTGCTATTTTTAAAATGAACGATTTCATAATATGGTTTTTATAGTTTCAATACTAATTTACAAATAGAACAATTAAATTAATATAATTTATTAACATCACTAATGTTGTTAAAACCATATTGAAACATACTATAAAGATAAAAATTAGTAAAAATAAAACGAAAAATAAACAGGAAACAAATTATTACATTTATTTTGACAAGCAGAATTACAACAATTTTAAAATAATTTCGTACAATAATATCTCGACAAAGCTTTGGACAATTTAACAATTTATCTATCGTAAATAATTGACCCTTAATTGATATATTAAAACATTTTTTTTATTTAATTATTTTTCCGAGTCATCATTTTATACAAAACAAACACCTTGTCTCTCATAGCTAAAATGAAATTAAAAATATACTTGGGATTAAAAAAAAACAGTAAATTTGTCTTAAAAAAATTAATATTTAGAGATTAAAAAATGTATTGGCATATTTATATTTGTAACTAGTTTAGTAAAAAGATACCTAACCAAAAAAACGAACTATTTATTAACAAATTTAACACAATAAAGGATATTTTAATTTCAGTTTAACTTTTTGAGACTTACCATGGTGATGTCATGAGGTTTTTACGTTTAAAAAAAATAACAATAACCCAGCAAATAATATTATTTTATTGGATAATCTTTTTGTTGGGTACACGCTTGGAAAAATGGGACCGCTTCGGTCCGGGTTCCAGGGTATACGAGCTGACCCTGTTCAGCCCTACTAGACCCCTATGAAGCGGTCCCATTCTTTGCAGGCGTGTACCCAACAAAAGACCATCCAATAAATGAATCCGCCTAACCAATATAGAGCATATCTTCAATAATATTATTTTGTTAAAAAAAATCAACAACTAAGTTTTATTTTTGAACCATACGATCAAATTTTGTATATCTTTCTCCGATTGTATATAATTTAAAATTAAATAAATGTTTTGTTCTTTTTGCCTATATTTTACCAGAACTAACCAGAACTAAAATTATTTACTGAGTTATTTTACAGTTAAATAAATGAAACATAAAACAGTATAATTGTAAAAATAAATATATTTATTTGTAATATTATATTAATTACTTTAAAATTCAACATTTACTATTTTTTTATTGTCTGAAAAATCTATTATGATTATATGTAGTAAGAGGTCATAGTAGTGAAAACTGTCTTTCTAATTTTACCAAAGTATTTAAATAACGGAAAATACTGTTTACTTAAATACTTTTTAGTTAAATGTTACATCTACTTTTTTTCAATATTATTTTTGCTTATAATTGAGCCATTTTAAATTGGATTTTTTTTTTGTTGATGGTGTCATTGTTTCTGTCACTTGTGCGTTAAAATGACCCAATTATACGTAAAAGTGATTAAATTTATGTAAAATTATTAAAAAATCTTAAAACCAAAATTTTTATATGAGCTATTTTGCGCAAAAAAGTCAGTAAAGTTCAGAACCTCAAATTTAAAATAAATATTTTTATAAAAAGTATATTAAATTAAAAAAAAAAGACAAATATTTAATGTGTTTTCAGGAAAAATCATTCCCGATTTTTTATTTTCTTATTAGAAATACAATAAATCGTTTAAATTTTTATTGCAATAATTTTATTTACTAAACTTGCACAAAAAATAATTATTATTTAAATTTACAACAAAAATTACAATTTTTTAAATCTCTTATGTGCAATATAGCTCTGGAGGTCTTTACAGTTTTAAAGTTTTCTAGCGTATTTTTTTCATGTTGCAATTTTTTGATAACAAATAATGTTTACCAACTTAATTATTATTTCAGTTTTTATACCTTAATATACTTTTAAGGTTAAGCCCTTCAAAATATTTAATGGTTTATTTCCTCAAAAAATATTATAAAAATAAAAGGCAGCAGCAAAAACAATAGCGTTTTTGTATTACTTTTAAATAAGATAAAAACTGTTTTAAGTTAAAAAATCTAAAAATACAGGTGCGTGGCAAAAAAAAATGCAACATGAAAAGTTTTACTTAACAAATCTTTTAAATTGTAATACCCTTTATCAAAATTTTAATATCAAGAAATGGAAACAATATATTTAATACTGGAACTACTCCACTGTTAAGCAATGTCCTTAATTAAAAAAAATAAACTAAAACGAATAATATCACAAAAATCATTTCTAACTTTTTAATTAGCTGTCATTGCGTTATGAAACAGGATACAATAAACACAATATTTATGGTACAAGATAATTATTCAACCCGGCACAAAATATATATAAATAATAGTTTAAAAAAACTAAAAAAACACGCTTTCATATGCAAACCGAACTAAAAATTAGAAAATAATTTTTCATTAAAAAAAAGATTGTCACTTCAGAGTAAAAAGCGTGGGGTGCATTTTACTATTTTTTCATAACTTTTCCCTCATAGATATTGGCAAATATAATAATTATAACATTTAATATATTAAGCACCCCACGCTTTTACTCTGAAGTGACAATCTTTTTTTAATGAAAAATTATTTTCTAATTTTTAGTTCGGTTGCATATAAAAGCGTGTTTTTTAGTTTTTTTAAACTATTATTTATTTTTCATTTTTTAGTTCGATATATCAATTAGTTAAATGCTCCAGTTTATTCACTAAAAATTCCTTCGCCATTTTGTCAAGAGACACAAAATATCTTTAAAGGAATTTATTTATCCTGACATTCCTAATCAGGATAACGAGATACTGTTTGCAGATTATTGCATTGTCATGGGTCCTTGATACGTGTGCAAAGTTTCAAAGAAATCGAATCGCTGGAAGTTGGTAAAAATTAGGCTCAAAGATTCCGTTACATAGATAGATGGATAGATAGATACTGACAACCCAAGCTAATAAAAGCGTGTTAAAAACATCTTAAACCCTGATATCCACAGTAAAAAATGCCCTGTTGATATTGTTCCGAATCACCTCGTATAAAAACACGTACCTTCGTTTTTATACCTTTATTAACAATAAAACGTAACTATGGTTACAACCACAAAATCTTCGGTTGTCAATGTCTCGAAGTTTACAGCACAAAAGTCGAATCTATACTAATCCTTTGAAGGTTTTCTGTCGCCCTTTTATAGTAATATGGAAGAGTGAAGAATAATCTAGAATTTTGGAGAAATATCGCGAAAATTCCATAGTACAGGATGGCATAAAAGTTCTCAATGGATAATTCAGGCGGTTTCGGAAACCTTCGAAAGTGATAATAAAACTTGGAAAAATAAAGGTAAATTATTTAAATAAATTAACAAACTAAATTAAACGATCCCAACTCTTTAAAATTCTCTAACGTAAACACATTTTTGAAAGTCTGTAACAATATTACTTAGGATATTATTACCGAACATTTTAAACCCCTAATTATAGCTTTCTAATATAAACAAACCCTTCAAGTTTGCTATTTAAAATTGAATTCTGTGAGTCGACGGTTCTTTCGGCATATAGCAAATTTTCTACTTGAATACCTGAGAGCATTTTCTCATCACCAAATATAAATATGCAAAGCATTTTTCTCATTAAATTCAACGAAATAAAGTAAAAATGCTAGAGTATTAGTACAGAAACTCATATTTCAAAAGCTAATAATATTTGTATACCATGATACTGAAATGTTAAAAGAATCGGAAATTCAGAAGAACCCGCCTATGACTAGAGACTTGTTTCTTATGCAATACCCATCTTAGATGTGTGTTAATTTGAACTAAGCCAAACAATGTATTTTAATAACATTTTGTGGCTCATTTTGGTCAAAACTCGGACAAGTTCAAACTTGCGTTTTAAAAAGACTTCAAATAAACCAAATAGTAGGTTTGTTCCAGCAGGCTGTTAGAAATGTTTGCAACCGTTCGGATTCTGCGCACATCTGTCGTTCCAGCAGTGCCGTATTTGTAACATTTTACAATTGTTTGTGGTTACAGCAGTAGTTTTAAGATGTTGAAAACATGTTGAAAACTGTTTGAAAAGTTTGCAAACTTTCTTCAAACATTACTGACAAATTTTTAACATAACCTTTCTTGTATTGACGTATAAGCAGTATGCACGCCTTGTTTATTTTCGTTCCAGCAACAATTTCTGCGTTTTACGATTGTTGCTAACATGTTTCAACATTCTGCTGGAACAAACCTAGTAGAGCCTATAAAAACTGTAAATATAAGAAAAAAACATGATTTTGTTTATAATAATTATACTCTTATACTCTAACAGTTTTCTTTGAATTTTCGAAAACTTTGAAATATGGACTTGTCTGGTTTTGCCCCAAAGTCTTCAATTTAAACACAACAAAAGCAATGTGCATTGACTTGAATGATGAATAGGTGAATAAATATAGCAAAAATCATATATTTATTGTTTAATTAATAGTTAACGTCAAATTTTAATTGGTATTTTATTATTTTATAAGTTATCGTTTAATACACTATTGCTAACCACAAAATCTCGTGGTTTACATAATTAGTGTTCATAATATCCTGTTAACATAATTTTTATAAGTGTTCTTATTGCCTTAACATAGTTCTATAACGAACTTAAACCAAATAAACACAAATTAAATATTTGCAGGTATTTTTGTTGATCTACTTTAGTTTCCTAACCTCGTTTGATTCCTAAAAGCCCTTCTGCCACTCCTAAATAGTAAACAGTTTGCGCAATACCAAATAAGGGGGCGATTACAATCATACGACAAGCGCCTCCTTTGAAGAATGCTGTTGGTCCTTCGTAGCGTAGGATATTGCTGAAAAATAACAAATAAATTATTTGTTTTTCTATTTATAGAATAGTAAATTGTGTAACGTGTAGATAAAGCGATATATTTCCGAAAATATGCTTTTTTACCTAGCAACGCCTTCTACTTACAGGAATAATCCCATAAAACATTTTTTGCCGGCGTTGTACATTTAATTTACTGGCATTGCCAACACTCTTTAATGGCAAGGCATTGGCAAAAATGGTATCAAAAAGACGCGAAAGTGGGCAATTGGCCGTTATTAGGCCACGTGTTGCAGATAATGTGATGGCATCCGTCATTAATAATTTATGATGAAAAATGCGTTTAGGATGATGGCATCCATCATTAATAAGTTATGACAAAAAATGCGTTTAGGATGATGGCATCCATCATTAATAAGTTATTGGCAAAAAATGCGTTTAGGATAATGGCATTTATCATTAAATAAGTATTGCAAGTTTTATAAGTTGAATGTCCCAAAAGTTAAATAACATATTTAGAATTTTGTAATCGAAAAAATGAGAAAAAAGGCAGGAAAACTTTATCAATAAAAAATTACATAATATAAATTTTTATACCGTAACAATAAACCAAAAAAAAATAAAAAGTATGTAATAAAATTTAAAAAAAGATAGTAAATCAAAAGAAAACACTTTAAAATAGTAAGTATTTAAGGGACACTTACACTCAATTTTCAGATCCAAAACGTAAAGAAAAATATTTTAAAGGAGTTTAATGTCAAAAATAAAACTATTAAATATATATAATTTTTTTATTAACACGTCTTTAAAACTTTTAATAAGGCAACTCACTGATTTCATATAAGTTTTTTAGGTAACTACAAATTTAAAAGGGTTTTAAACGAAATGTTTACAGCTCCTAACAGTCTACTTGAATAACCCGCCTTCTTGACTAGCCATCACCAATTAATTACACATGTCTACTAAAAGCTCTTTTCCTTAAAAAAAAAAAAAAGCTAGAAAACCACGTAGAAAACAATTGCACAAAGCGGCCAAACAAAAGCAAGGTTGCCTCATCTGCCAAATATCTTGTAATTCGGCTAAGCGGAAAATTTGAATTTATCACCTTCGGTCGAAATCGTCGAAATTAACCTAGTTAATTTTACCATCATTTTATTTTTATTCTCTCAAAAATACATAATTAACATTTTGTTTGACTTCATTTGTATTTGCATGATTTGTTTCAATAAAATGTTAGGAAAAGGTCATTTCCTTTAAATTATGTAAAAAAAAACATAAAATAATGTTGTTTAGCCGCCATTATAAATAAAACAGATAAAAAAATTGCTCGAATGTTAGTTAAATACCAATGTTAATAATATAGTTTGAAAAGTATGAATATGCGTTGAAGGTTTGCCTTCAAAAATCAAGACAACAAAGAGGCATGCTTTATTTAATCAGGATTGGTATGCCGCCATTTTTGTATGCTTGCCGGCAATTCGCCTGCATGTAAAATTTATTGAGCAATTGAGTGTTTATTTAGGGTTAACTTTTTAATGCGTATTAGATGTTAGGCATAATATTGCCAATGCTTTACCATCATTGCCAATATGAAAATGTATATTGCCGGCAAATAGTGTTTGCTGGGATATTTCCGAAAATATGCTTTTTACCTAGCAAGGCCTTCTACGTACAGGAATAATGCATTTATGAGGTAAGAAAAAGTATTGAAAAATATGTAGATTGCCGTCCGATTGGAGAAAACACTGGTAAATTATGTAACAAGTGAATAAAGTGATACATTTTTATGAATGGGAAGTTTGGCAGCACGAGCCGTTAGGCGGGTGCGGCAATCCCATGAGGAACAAAAAGAGACTTTATATACATGTGAAAAAATTTTTTTTTCTATGACCGTATAAAAATTTCCTAAATTACCAGTTTATACATGTTTTATTTATCTAAACTTATTAATTTTAATTTTTGCAGCACACCCATTATATTGCAACAAAAAATTATAGCCTCCTTATTTTTTTTTATATTTTGACAATCTACGAAGGCTGAAAGCCTAAATAGTAACGTACCGTGGGTGTCTAAAGCAGGGTAAGAGAGTTTTTTAACACGGGACTTAAACACTTGAAGATTTGGGGGAAGGAAAGACCTCCGCTGGCAGTAGGTTCCACATTTTAGAAACTCTAGGGATAAAAGAACGAACAAAGTGAGAAGTTCGGGGCCTGTTCAGTTGGACCGTATAGGGATGCATACGCGCGGCACCACGAGTTTCTCTGTTGGGAGCTGCAAGAGGAGGGACTATACTGGATAATTCGTCCGAGCAGAAACTGTAAAAGTATCTATACAAGAGCGATAGATCTCCCACAGCTCGACGATGGGCAAGAGAAGGAAGTCTTTGAGTAAGTAAAGGATTATTAATAAGACGCACAGCCCTTCTTTGAATGGCATCAAGAATGCTGAGGGTTGTAGGGGATGCCATTCCCCAGACATGAGAACAATATTCCAGAGAGGGTCGAATTTGGGACACATACAATGTGTATAAATTGGAAGGAGAAAATACTTTTTGGCTCGGAAAAAGAAATCCAAGCTTTTTGAAGCCGCGGTGGCTATAGATACAATGTGTTTATGCCAGTTAAGGTTATTCTCAAATGTGACGCCCACAAGGTTAAATTTGTCCCCGCTCTGCAAAACCTGGCCACTCATAAGCAAAGGATAAGTGTTTGATGATTTTTTTCGAGACAAGAAACATGATTGTGTTTTGGATGCATTAAAATGGACGAGATTTTTAGCGCCCCAATATCAAATTGAGATCCTGTGAAAGAGATATCTGCAGAGACAATTATCCTCTTTATAACTATGCATTCATTAGTTAATTTTTGAAAATTGTATGTACTTACTTTTTGTAGAAATAATACTAAAACAGTATAACTTCCTTTTCAATTTCTTAGTCATCCAAATTCATTATTACTATTAATTTAAAATAATTTCTATTAAATTTATTCGCAAACTGTAAAATTTTAAAACAAGTGACACATGAACTAAAAGGAATAATGACGAAATCAAAGGTAGCTTGACCGTTTGGTTCAGTTGATGTCGCGTTTACTGTTACATTGCATAAATTGATATTTAAGTTGTTTTAAGTAGTTAGCATGGAAACAAAACACTAATTCAAAGTGTGAAAAAGCTTTGAAGTGTTAAAAAAGTTACTTTTTTTAACACTTTATGTAGTGTACTAGAATGGAGTACTTTATCTTCATGTTAACAAATAAAAAAACTGCAATTTTTTTTATGGTCGTGGAAAAATACAATTTTATGAGGTATACTTACACAAATGCATTTCCAATGCCAGTATAGGACCGTTCACCCTCCGCTTTATGAATTGCTTGAAGCCGAGTTTTTACAACGTCAAAGGGATTAACCGATAAGGCTGCAAAAGATCCAGCTACACAACCGGAAAGGAAGGAACACCAAAATACAGCTTCACCTAAAAAATAATAAACAGCATTAACATCTCCTTTTTCGCAAACAAAAAGCAAATTTATGGACCATCCACTCATATTTTTTAAATTTAAATAGATTTGTTCGCGGGTCTAGTAATGAACCGATTCTGAACCAGAACCGAACTGGTTTAGAATTGTTTTAAAGCGCATGTCTAGTTATTTATTAGTTCGGAATTTTTATTTACCGCAAACGATTTTCTATACAGCTGAGGATGTATTTTAACCTAGCCTTTTGGTTAGGATTTTTCATGGTTAAATTGGATACTATACAAATAAAATTAAATTTAAACAAAAAGGTAAATTGTTATACTGTCGAATGCCACTCGAGGTCTCTCGGCGGAAGACGAGGGATTCCCTGCCTCCTCTCGTTTTTAACATAAGTACCTATGTGTATTTAACTAAAGATGAAATTCAAACAACAAGAAATGGTAATATTGTCTATATTTTTTAATTAAATCTTTATTTACTTTATTGCATACATACATTCATACGGAATACAATTAAAAATCCTTTGTTTATATACACTCAGAATCACAAAAATATAAAAAAATATTCAATAGGTATATTAAACCGCATTAAAAGTGGCAGAAACAAATAAACTGTAATACAACGGTTCATTTCTGTACCACAAAAACAGAAAACAGCTGACCATGTCGACAATGCGCATGAAATTCCGAAGTGAACTTTTATTTCCAACAAAAATCCCAGGACTGCTAATAAGGTTACGAACCGGTAACGAACTGATTCCATTGTAACCCGCGAACACAGAACTGTTACTAAAAACTCAGGATTTTTCTGACCGCGAACGCTACTTTTTTCACTGCGCATGCGAATAGTCCCAGAACCGGTTCAGAATCGAACCCCGAACAAAGCTAATAAGTGCTGGCAAGTGAAACCGGTTTTTCGGTTAACCGCGGTTTTTGCTAAATCCGAAAACCGGTTTTTGAATATCAATTATCGGTTTTTAGGGAAGCTTGATATTGGCAAAACCCGATTTTTTGGATAGGCGGTTTTGGCTATCGATTAATCGGTCGAACTCGGTCTGTTTTGACCAAAACCGAAAACCTGTTCTTCGAATATCGATTTATCGATTTTTGGTTGATTGCGGTTCTGATCCGATCATTTTGTAAAATCGGATATTGGTTGAGATTATTTATGTTGCAAGCCTTCGGAATATGTATTTATAATTTTTTCTACTATACTCAAATACTTATTAATTAATTTGAAATAAATTGACTGTGAATAACTCAAACTAAACTTGATAAATTAATTAGTAATCACATATTTTTATTTTAAAGGAAAAAACATACGATCCAAAATTACATTTTTTAGAACTTCGTATTTGGTATTTCTTTTATGACCTGGATGCATATCAATAGACGTCACTGTATCGCTAATTTTTTCTTGTTTATACAATTTAATAAATTTAAAGAATCTTATATTATGAGCATCATTCTGGGAAAATCCGTTGTCACCCCAAAAACGACTAATCGAGAATAATTTAACTGAATAATTATTTTCTGGTTTTCGGTTAACCATGGTTCAGGTAAACCATTTTCGGTTTTTGGGTTTTAAAAACGTTAACGGTTTTTCGGTTTTAAAAACCGGTTTCAGTTCTTCGGTTTTGAAAAATGGTTTTCAAATATACCGAATATTTTTAATCGGTTTGCCTGTTTCGGTATTTACCAGTCTTAATTTAACCCTTAAGTCGGCGCGCGAGGGATCAAATTGACCCCCAGCGTTATTTTTTTGTAATAACTTTGAGATTTTTACAATTAAAAAAAAATCTTTAGGTACCTTCCTAAAACCTCGTTAGGTATATGCTAATAACAAAAAACAACACTATTTATTGAAAAAATTCAGTTTTTTGCGCTTGGGCGTCAATTTGACCCCACGCGCCTACTAAGGTTACAGTTTTGATCAATATGAATATAGAGTTGCGGGAGGTTTAGGGAGTCGGAACAAATGTATTATTTGCCCTGACAAAAAAACAAAAAAACAATAAGACATCAAAGTTTTGTGTGAAATAAAAACGGCCATAATGTGAAAATATCATATGAAAACAATTTGTAAGAAGTCCTAGCTTTAAGACAACAAGAAGGAACAAATTCAGAATAAACTGCCACTCTATTTCCCAAGCAGCAAGCTGACGTCATTATGACGTCATTTTTAAGTCATTTTTGGCCATAGGACGTCATCAGACCAAAATTATGACGTCATTTTAACGTAATTTTAATGACGTGTTTTTGACGTCATTGAAGTGACGTCTTTTCGACGACATTTTTTAGTCATACTTGCTCATAAAAATCTAATGACGTCATGTTTAGAAAACCCGCCAGAAAAATTTTGTGACATTATATGATTTGTGTCAAAATCCAACCGAAATATCATATGACAGAAAAATAAGACTAACAATTGTACAAAATTGAAATAGGAAAAACTTTACCGATAGATGGCGTAATGGACTATAAACTACTATGTTTATTCAACATCTTCGCTTTTTATCGCCTACACCGTACCGATGAGACCAAAATAGTTCGGTCTGCGGTTGGTGATCTCAATTAGCGTTTAAAGAAATATCTTCGGCTAATGTAAAAATCTGCATCTCCAGGTTGGACAGTGTCTCAAGAGATGCGACCTTTCAGTGCAAGGAAATTGCAAGCAGTAAGGTATTTTTTCCTATTTTAATTTTCAAATAAAATATCGTATCATTTTAGCTTTAAAAAAAAGTAGATGCGTCAATTTTTTGTCATCTTAAAGACGTCATTATGTCGTCATTAACGGGACGTCTTTTGTTTGTGACTTAGGGAGGTCAATTTAATGTCATTTTGTCGTCATCTTATGACGTCTTTGCTGACCAAATGTGACCAAAAATGACTAAAAAGAGACGTCAATAAGACATCAGCTTGCTGCTTGGGTTGGTATTATAAATATTTTTTCTCAAGGAGGATCATGTATTTTTAGTTTCGTTAATGTTTTTAGGCAAAATGTGAAAATTATGTTACAAATTAATGTATTGAAAAAGAGTATACATTTTTTTATTATAATTATAAGGATCTAGCTAGGATAACCATTTTGGGGCTCATATAATTTATTTTAATTAATTTATGTGAACTTAGGCAAAGTGTGAAGGGTACTTATTAATAATGAAATTCAGTTTTTGCTTTTCTCGCATTGCCGTGCCATAATCAGCTTTTAAAAAATATGACAGTGACTTTAATTGAAATTACATTTAAATGTTTTAATACGAGAATTTTCTTTTCTGGGCAACTTTTCCATTTAAGTATTCATACATTAAAAGAAAATGATCCCAACTAAAAATAAAATTTCGCAGTTAAAAAAAATCAAGAAAAAGTGATAATTGGATGTTTACAGTTGGGGGTCAATTTGATCCCCACGCGCCTTCTTACGTAACAAACAGGCGCCTTCTTAAGGGTTAGATGAGAAGATAATTATGTTATTGGTATTAAAACGGTTTTTACCTGAACCGTCGCTTTTTCTAGGTCCTAAGTCGTTTAGAGTAGCAAAAGTGGAAAATATATCACAGAAAACGAAACATCCCTTAACATCGTAGCTCCTGTACCCTTATACAGACCCAGGATTCCATGCTGTCTAAACAGACCGATTGCAAAGTTCTGTCGCTGAGGTTTTTGTACAGTCTTTCCAACTAAAAAATATATTAACATTAACAAACATTAGGTAATTATGTACAAACCGGACGCACCGCCAACTTTAATGAAATTTGGTATACGGGGGTTTTGGGGCGCTGATTACGAATCTGAAGAATTTTTAGTCGGACTCGTATTGTTCTCGAAATATTCATCATCAGACCTGATAACCAAAAATAACCTGAATTAAATTTTCCCCCTTCTTTTGCACCTAATCCTTGATTGAATGTTAAATTGGTACCCAATATTTGATTTCCACCTCTAAAAACCCCATTTTCCTATTTATTTTACCCATTTTTTTCATAACATTGTAAAGCTTCACTTTCAATCGCAGTAGCCTTGGCGTCGCCTAGGCTACTGCGATCTAAATGAATGAAAGTGAAGTTATTGCAATTAATGAAAAAAATGGGTAAAATAAATAGGAAAATGAATTCTAAAGGTGAAAATCAAATATTGAGTACCAATTAGCTTTCAATCAAGAATGGAAGTGCAAAAGAAAGGAGAAAATAGTGAATTCAGGTTAGTTTTGGTTATCAAGATCTGATAATAAATATATCTAGAGAACAAAGACGAGTCCGACTAAAATCTCAGATTCGTAATCATCAGCGCCCCAAAAACCCTATACCAAATGTTATTAAAATCGGCAATGCGTCCGGTTTGTAAATAATTACCAAACATTATTTTGATGTCAATAAAAGAAACTAACTGAATTGGCTAAAAAGAGACTAACCACAAATATAATAGAATTATTTAATTACACACCTAAGAGAGCTTGGGCTGCGACTCTTCCAGCGTCTTGCATTTGAATTTTTAACAATTCCATAGGCGTAGTTATGACGATCTGACATAGACCAGCTAACCCGCCAGCTATCATTTGTCGAAAAACAGGAAGAGTCCTAGAAATAATATTTCATTATTACATAGTACATATATACACATATACAGACATACTGTATGTGCACAGATAATGATTAAAAACAATGGGGTGTTACTAAAACACCTGTTTATAATAAAATATTTTAATAGTTAAAATGTTTTCTAAGAAATAAAAGTACTGTAACATGTATTCTTTAAGAATTACAATTTGTAGAC
This sequence comes from Listronotus bonariensis, assembly GCA_014170235.1. Classification (NCBI taxonomy): domain Eukaryota; kingdom Metazoa; phylum Arthropoda; class Insecta; order Coleoptera; family Curculionidae; genus Listronotus; species Listronotus bonariensis. The sequence goes on from JACEGR010005237.1 coordinate 62,279, forward strand.
CGTAAAGTTTTTTGATTTTTGTGGTTTTTAACACACCTTGTATGTTTCTAAAGATTAAATACATATTTTAGCACACAGCCTACTAGGACTAATGTTTGTGAAAGTACAATAAATTAGTTTTTAAGTTTCTGCAAATTGTTAGTTCTTGTACTTGCAAAAGTTAATAATGTATGTCCTAAAAGTTTTGGCACAAAACTCATTGTCTTTAATTTTAACAAAAACAAAATAATATCAAGTTGCCTTTGAAAACAAAAGTTTATTTACTTTATTTACTGTCAGTTGAGATTTATTTATTTTGAAGTTTTCGCTTTAAGATGTCGTATAAATTAGAAATAAGAAAAAGTATCTACAAGTTAGTTGGGCGGATACCCAAAGCTGAAATGTATCGAATATTCCAGAATGAAAACATTTCACGCAGAACCATTTATAGAACAATAGTACTGTCTAGAAAGATTTATCATGGAGGCTGGAAAGTACAAGATGAGGAACAATTAAGACGGCGAATTTACGAAAAATTAAGAGAAATTGAACTGAATTCCGTCCAGGACCTCATGAGAGACATTCAAAGAAATTTGCGTCTGGTAGAGCAGAATGGGCCACTCCACATAATTCGATAGTATAGTTTAGTTAAGTATTGAGTTGTAATTTATGATAACTAATTAGTGTTTAAATAAATTTCTTCATTAAAAAAAAACGATAAATATTGTGTGCCAAAACTTTTAGGACATACGTTAGTATACATTTTTGTCAAAGATATTCATTCAGGTACCGCTGGAAACGCCACTGAACCTAATAAGTTTAGCCAAGTGAATAATAAAATTATAAAAAATAATTATTATAACACTTTATACAAATCGAATAAGGGATATTTTTTGGTAATAATAAATAATCGTTTTTTATGTTTTACAGGCTTTCGTTTTTCATAAAATTAGCCAAAAATAAGCACTTAATTTTTTTAACTCAATTAGAAAACACCTTTTATATGGAAAAAATCTGCTTTTTTACCATATTAATGAATATTGATGTATGTAATTTTTTTATTTTTATATGCGATTTAATCTTTATTCGCATTGTGAACGAAAATATTTTATTCCTAACAAAATAAAACTTTATTAAATTTGATTTAAAAATAGCATAGATACCTCTACGTCTTATCCAAAAATTAATAATTTTTTACCAAAATATGGTAATGAATGGTACTTACTTGTCTTTTGTTTGCAAATTATATCTAAAAAATCATTGGCAGCCAACTTTATAGCCTTTTCAGGGGTTATGAGTAAAATATTCACTGCTGATCCTCTGTACATTCCAAAAAATCCCTCCTGTCTGTGGACTTTCCGAAATGCATCCACCCTAAAAAACAAAAATATATTTTTTAAACATCCGTCTTATTGGCTCAAAGATCAAAATGTTGAAAAAGGGCTGAAAAATCCCATATTCTTAGTGTGTAATGCAAATTTATATTGGTTTGACTATTTTCTTTATCATTATATATAATAAAACTAAGTTGATAAAATGTGCGTGCCGATAAAACTTGAAAAGGAGTCCCGATACGATAAAGGGACTATAGTGTGATAGCCCTTTATCCCCCTCGAACAAGAAAGTTCCCGTTTTACCCTAAAGGGCGTATTTTTAAAGATATAGGGAATCTTCCAACCCTTCGACTTGGAAATTAAGTGTAGTGGCCCCATCTGTTGTCGAGTATTTGAACTTCATTCAGAACAACGGTTATTTGGGTCTCATATCAACTCCCGAACGAAGCCGGGAATCATAGCTAGTTATTTATAAAAATAATGTCTCTATGCTATATGCCAATTTTAATAGCTCTTGGTTACAAATAAAAATAATTTTGAAAACGTCCGTGGGAATTAAACAATTGCTTCAGTGGCCCGGTTTGAAGAAAAGGTTGGACCCAAGGTTAGTTTATATTTATAAGGTTGCCACACATCATCAACTTTTAGGCTGTTCGAGGTCGGGGACGGGACGCAAGGAAGGGCACTCCACGGAGAAAAGTTGGCAAGACTGGGTAAAATCAAAGCTGATGATCAATCCAGTGGCGTCTAGAATTTGCGCATTTTATTTTGAATTGTTTTGGAAGTGATATTTGTTGAAAGATGTAATTCCAAATGTTTTTTATTTAAAGTAAAAAAATTTACAACTTAATAATAATTAAAAACTGTTCTGTAAACGGTTGTTCTACTAATACAATAAACTGTATATCTCCGGCACTGAACAACATGGCCGAAAATGGGAGATGTGACGTCATAACACGTCAAAGCAATATGGCCGAATGTTGCAACCCTATATAGACCGACTTTGGTTGGACCAAAGTACTTCGTAGGGGAAGTCCGGGAAGCTCTTCACACCGTTCACCGTCCTAATGTCTAAACGCAACCTCTAATTGGTCCGATATTTATTTATCACTGAGTACAAACATTAAAGCTAAAATGCTAATTTAGCTGATCTGCGCTTTGCGAAAACGTTTTTAATACTTAAGTGGTCGAAAAAAGTATTTTTTCCTTTGTGAAAATTCAAACATAAGTACGATGAATAAGTATTAATTTGCATCATTAGTACATCAAAATGTAGGTAATGGATTGTACTTTATTTTTAAGTTTTATTATATTACTAGCTATGATTCCCGGCTTCGCTCGGGAGTTGATATGAGACCCAAATAACCGTTGTTCTGAATGAAGTTCAAATACTCGACAACAGATGGCGTCACTACACTTAATTTCCAAGTTGAAGGGTTGGAAGAGTCCTTATATCTTTAAAAATACGCTCTTTAGGGTAAAACGGGCACTTTTTGTTCGAGGGGGATAAAGGGCTATCACACTATATAAGTCCCTTTATCGTATCGGGACTCCTTTTCAAGTTTTATCGGCACGCACATTTTATCAACTTAGTTTTATTATATAATATAATAATGATAATGATGTTTTGTAAGATATTTGAAGAAAACTACAATATAAAAAAAAATGCGTTATCGGGCAAGACTGCCCAGAAAAAAGTGATCTGGCCAAGGTGGCATCAAAACATTTATTTGTTTGATTTAGTTGTGTAGGTATTAAAAATTTCATTAGTATTTTAAATTATGTAAGGGGGCGTCCATACATTACGACAGGCGTTTTTTTCCATTTTTAGAACACCCCTCCCCTGGTAAGATTTGATGAGACTTGCTTCAACCCCCTCCCCATCCCCAATCTGTCGTAAGATTTATGGAATTGAAAAAATGCACCATTTTGAAACCAGAAATGATTTTGTAGTCGAAATAATTGTGAAGACCAAAAGAAAGGCCCTCGATCCAAAAGTGACAATGCATCACAGGATACATTTTTTCTGGGAGGACCTGCCCAAATCTCGTTCACTTTTTTTTTTGTTTTTGGTAGAAAAAAATCTTCATATTTGCACACACCCCCGTCTCCCAAGGTGAGAGTAGATTAGGTAAGATTTAAGTCGACCCACATGTACGACCCGTAATCTAGTTTTTTTTGGATTTGGGTTTTACTAAAGGCTTTACCTTTTAGTCCTATGCCCATAATTTTATAATTTAGAAGAATCTAAATCACTGATGTATCAGTGTATGTATACCACCATTGATAAAAGGATGGTGTTTGTTTTTCGTTTTCACATTTTACAGTGCGATTTATTTGACATTGTTTTAATGTAACTTAACGTGTAACAATTGTTTTGTACTATGTTTTAAGGTAAGCGATTTTTCTTGTTGTATTGTACCACCTAATTTTAGAATATTTATTTGCAGTGTTTTGACCATTTTATTTTGATAAAGGCTTGGGATGCCAGCCGAAACGTCAATAGAAATTGCATTTATGCAAAAATTTTATATATAGTTTTATTAAAAGGACTACATGCCCCAAGAAATCTACAAAAAAAATAAAAATAAATATATATATATATATATATATATATATATATATATATATATATATATATATATATATATATATATATATATATATGTATTTGAACTGGTGGGCGGGCTTGTTTAACCCTATGTGACGTTATCCAACCTAGTGTACATCTCCGCCCATGATGGGATTTTTTACTGAAATGGCATGAAACGCACCTTTTAATAGAGACTATCATGTTACTGATACTATTTCATAATTCAAACTCAGAATATTTAAATTTGCTTAAGTGAGCGAAGCTTCCCGAACCTCCCTACTTTTTGCATACCTAGGGAGAAGCCCAAAAATATATTAGGTAAATAAGTGATTACTTTGAAAATTACATAGTTTTCTTTATTATACACTGTATATTCTTACATGCTGTTGTACATTTTTTCTCCATTTGGACCGATTTGTTGATTTTGTAATCTTGTTTTGACCAGATCTAAAGGGAAGACGCATGTGACGCCAATAATACCGGCAATTCCACCATTTATAATCTTTGGAACCAACCTAAAAATTAAAAAAAAAATATTTACATACATATTTTAATGTGTCAATTTTTTAAGGTCAAATAAACAGGGTAACCATTTAAAAACGAAACAGAGCAGCTGATTATGGGCACTCCAGGTCATTCAGGGACACGTCAAGTTTTTTGCCACTTTCACCCCCTGAATTGTCACCCTCTAGAGGGGGCGAAACCCACCCCAAAATCTTCAATAGAAAGTGGGGTCGAGTAATACATTTTGAAGGTCTCTCGACCCTGATTACAACTACCAAGTTTGTAGTATCTGCTATTATTTCTGTTGATATAACAGCTTGTCAAAATTTTAATTTTTATTTTTTTAATGTATCATAAGTATTAAATTACCTGTAAGAGCAAGCTATTTTAAACTAACGTGTTATAATAAGGGTTAAAAGATCTTCAAAATAAGTTATTAGTCACCATAGATTTACCCTAAAATTTTAGGGGTAGGTCACACCCTCGCCAGAAAGATTATTTTTAATCTCATTTTGAAGATTATTTGACCCTTATCAGAAACTCTTAGTTTAAAATAGCTTGCCCTGATAGGTTGAATATTATACATAAAAAAATTGACAAGCTGTCATATCAACCAAAATAATAGCAGATACTTCAAACTTAGTAGTTGTAACAAGGGTCTTCTACAAAATAAGGTATCACTGAACCCCTCCTTCTATTCAAGACTTTGGGGGTTAGTCTTGCCCCTGCTAGGTTGCAGTTCAGGGGTAAAAGTGTCAAAAAGTGTGTATTCCCTAACATCAAAAACTGACGTGTCCCAGCGTTTTTAACAGCTTTTATTAGCTTGAATTGTATGTATGTATGTATGTAACGAAATCTTTAAGCTTAATTTTCCACCAACTTCCAGCGATTCGATTTCTTTGAAACTTTGCACAAGTATCAAGGACCCATGACAATGCAATAATTTGCAAACAGTATCCCGTTATCCTGATTAGGATCGCCAGGATAAATAAATTCCCTTATAGATTTTCTGTAGAGAGTAACAGAGAAAGAGCTAGTGCGCGTTCTGCGCATGCGTGCAGTTTCGGACGTACTCTCAGCATAAGGCTGACAAAAACTTGTTCGGAGTAGTTGCGTTCTGAAACCCCATGCAACAGTGAAGCTTTAAATGAAATGATTAGATTACGAAATAGTTCGTGGGGTACTTAATATATTAAATGTTATAATTATTTCATTTGTAAATATCTATGAGGGAAAAGTTATGAAAAAAATAGTAAAATGCACCCCACGATTTTTACTCTGAAGTGAATTATTCTGTTATTATCTTAAATTTTATTATAATTCTATTTTGAGGTATATAATTATGATTCATTGTTTGACCTTTTATTACTGTAATACAAACTTCTTTGTAATAAAAAATTATTTATAATTTTTAGTTCGGTTGCATATAAAAGCGTGTTTTTTAGTTTTTTTAAACTATTATTTATTTCCTGAATGACCCGAAGTGCCCAAAATTGGCTTCAGTTTCGTTTTTGAAAAATGCCACCCTGTATTATTTTCTTATAAGCTAGATTTCCGTTAAAAATAACTCAAAGAATAAGGTTTAAATTTGTTTAATGATTATAATGAACAAGCCAAATGATATGGGAAATTCGGAATAAATTATTGCATTCTGGTTTTAGAACATGTAATTTAATAATTTCTTAAAGCCAGTAATATTCGGTTTTCATTTTAGTTTCGGTTCCTTCTCGATTATTAAGTATAATTTGAATAAACTGTGTGGAATAAAAATAAAATATCCTTAAATAAAAATTTAATATATATTTTTTAAATCTTTGTGAAGGCCTACGAAGGCTTACACAAGTACGAAAGTACTGGGGGTTTTTTTTTCCACCCTTTCGGGGTCATCCCACCCAGGTCCGACGACCGCCCCCTAGGTGGTGCACCGCAGCCTGAAGGCTTATTGTACCTTGACCCCTACTCCTTCCTCATTCACACACCATTCATTCCATAACTTGGATGGTTGTTGCTCGGTCCGCATCCCCGAGCAGCAACACCGTGTGCCGTTGCCCAAAAACACCGCTGTCACCGGACACCCATCCAAATTATGGGCGCGCATTCCACTGCTTAACTCCGGAGATCGACGCTCTCCGATACAACCGAAAGCCGCCACAAGCGCGCCTAAGTACTGGGGGTATCGGATTATTAGATATTTGACCCTGTTCCGTCAACGTTGTCCAAGTACTGAAACATGCAGTTTTTGCATTTCACAGCACCTTTTAGACAACGCGGTACTACCACCACAGAGATTTTTTTTAATTATTTCTATTCTAAAATGTCTTTGCTACCAGGGAGACTAAGACTAGCTTGGCTTTGCAATTTAATATTTAATAAAATTTAAATTATAATAAATATCATTTTTTCCATAACTTGCGGAAACTAAAATGAAAAATGTTGACCAGCAAATTATTTATTTACCATAACAATAATACTTTCCTAGTGAAAGGCAAATAATAGTATTTTTCACGACCGTTAAAAAATGCTGTTTTTTTTATCGTTAACATGAAGTTAAAGTACTCCATTCAAGTATAGAAGGAACAGTTTAAAAATGTAAATTCGGTGCTCTTTGATAAGAAACAAAATCACAAAAAGTTTAAAGCAAATAAATCGGCATGCTTGTCTCTCGCGGCCGCCTTTGCTATACTTCTTTTATGATATGCCGGTTGATGCAGCTGGTCATCGCACTATGGGATAGAAAATAAATTTTTTGGTCAAAATTCTGAAACTTACCAATCTAACTTAAAATGAGGTGCTTTTTACTGATAAAATATTATAAATTATTACAAAATGCTTTTTGAAAACCCTCTTTAACATTATTATTTTTTATTGTACAAAATAAACTAAAATGTCAGCTTGTTTGGTTAATTCGGTAGTATTCTAATCAGTAATCCGATGATTATTATCTTATATGATATACAGGGTACGACAATAGGTATGATTTTTTTAAATGGAATACCCTGAATATTATATCACCACCAAAAAATATTTTAAAATGCTTTAAAAATACTAAGTTTCGGAAATATGACCATCCAAATCTGAAAAATAAATTTAAATTATTCTTAGAAGCGTAATAGAGATACATCGTCCCAACTTTTTTAATTTTTTAACGTATAAAATAAATAAAAACACTGTTTTGTTGGGTACATTCTGTAGAATCCATATCTTTCATCAGAATGCTTTTTATTTAGGATATACAGTGTAGGACAAAACATATTAAATTTTAAAATGGAAAACCTTGTAAATTATAAAAAATCTTGTATCTGTCCTTACACTCAGAAGTAGCAAAAAGTAGGAAGGCAATTGTAAGTACAAAAACTGATAAAGAAAAAGGTAAAAAAATATTTGACAAAAGTAGCGAGACTTCGCGAGACTGCATCGGAAACACAACAATAGCTCTTATTATTTAAACTCTTTTACTTTTTTTTTAGTACACAAGGCTAATAATAAAAATAAAGTAGATTAAATGTTGTATATTTATGTTTACTTAAAATACATTTTCAAGTTTCTTATTACCTCAATAGAAGTCGTCATATCCTTTTATAATTTTGTACATGTAGTTTGAGTACATATCTACTTTGAAATACACAGCATGAGCCATTAAAATTTCAAAGTTGCTTTTTGGCCAAAATAATGGATTTCTATCCCATAGTGTATCGGCGCGTCGCTGTAGAGGATAACGGCGCCTTTGTATAAAATAGTCCGATTGCAGGCGGCCTTTTTATGTTTTTTTTTGTATTATTTTCAAAGGGTACCAAATTTGCGCTTTTAAAATGTTCTTACTATACACTACACAAAGTGTTAAAAACGTAATTTTTTTACCACCTTTAAGCTTTTTTTCACGCTTTAAATTAGTGTTTTGTTTCAGTGCCTACTACAATAAACTTAAATATCAATTTATGCCATGTAACAGTAAGACATCAACTAAACCAAACGGTCAAGTTACCTTTGATTTCGTCATAATTTCTTTTAGTTCATGTGCCACTAGTTTTAAAATTTGACAGTTTGCAAATAAATTATTGAAAATTAATAGTAATAATAAATTTGGATGACTAAGAAATTGAAAAGGAATTTATACTGTTTTAGTATTATTTCTACAAAAAGTAAGTACATACAATTTTCTAAAATTAAATAATAAATGCATAGTTATGAAGAGGATAATTGTTTCTTAAAAAGTAAGACGGCTATGATTTTTTGTTGCAATATAATGGCTGTTCTGCACAAATTAAAATTAATAAGTTTAGATAAATGAAACATGTATAAAATGGTATTTTGGAATATTTTTACACGGTTGTAGAAAAAATATAGTATTTAACACATGCATAAAGTGTTTTTTTTTACTTATGGGATTGCCGCATTCTCCCATTCGTAAAAAAGTATTACTTTATGCACTTGTTACATAAATTACTAATAAATGTCCTTTAGACATAAAATAAATAGCCCATAACTTAACAGTCATAAAATTTATGCACAACAAAATAAAAAAATGCATTGTTGGTTTTTATAATGAAAAGTGATGAGAAAACAACTAAAATATGTTTATTTTTAGAAACAAAAATTGTCTAATGAATTTAATTATATAAATATTATTATTTTTAGGTTTTTTTCGAACTTTAGCTTACTATTAAATTATGAAGGTCATATTTGTGAACAGCATTTTGGGAAACTTCCAATAAAAACAAAAATAAAAAATTGCATTGTTGTTATGCTATAATAGAAAATTGTAAAAACTAGTTAAAATTTATTTATAATAAATTAATTGCAATATATTTATAATGTATATTAAAAAAATACTTACGAAAAGGAGCTTTGTTTTTCTGCCATAAGTAAATCTGTCCTGGAAAAAATAACATTAATAAACACTGATAATAAATATATTAATATACATATACAGTGTGATCGTAAATTAGCCCCCCTCTGCTAACTTTTGTGCCCTTAATTTTTTTAAATAAAATTTGGGTATGACTAATGAAAGGATATAAACTACTTTTTGACGTAAAAATGATGGTTGTAACAATAAAGATGGCGGATGGGCGCCATCTTAGAAAAAAATTAAATGGAAAGGGAGTTTTAAGGCACATCATTTTAAAGCTTTCTTTTTTAAACAACTGCTCCTTCCCCACCCCATTTATTCTATGTACGCCACTGTAATTATTATAAGTGTATATTTATCTGATAAACACCTGCCACTTAATAATAATTTGAATATATTGGCAGTTAGCCCATTTTGTTAAAGGTTTATCTTGTGTCAAGCAGGGGCGGATCAGAGGGGGTACAGGGGGCGCACGACCTCCATTAGTCCTACAAAACACATGATAGTGGCCCGTTTGATCCCGGAACTTCTGAAAATGCAGAATTGTACAACTGTTTTTTAAACATTTGTTAACTCTTTTGATACATCTAAGTTAGTTTGTTTTAAGCATTTTCTTTGTATTTTTCTTAAAAAACATGTAGTTTTGTATACCATAAAAGATTTTTTATTTGCGCCCCTCCTAAAATGAAGTTCTGGATCCGCCCCTGCGTCAAGCACATCAACAGAATTGAAATGTAAATAAAAATCTGGTTTTAAACACCAAATTTTACAATGCACTGGGTATACAACATGTACTTCCACAAGTTGCATAGTCACACAATAGATCATGTGTAAGTACAAAATAAAGTCAGTAGTTATGTAATTTTTCTAGGTGGGGACGATCTTCAAATTTTTTATTGCCTAATTTATTTAAACCTTTAGTACAAAAAAATAAAGTTAGTAAAAGTAGCTTTTTGGTAATTTTCTAGAGATCTGCGGCAACTCCGATTTTAACGAAATTTGGTATACGGGGTTTGGGGCGCTGATCACGAATCGAGATTTTTGGCGGAAACGTTTTGTTCTCGAGATATTCATCATGAAAGTTTGAACTAAGCTTATTTTCACTATATTTCCCCTTCTTTGCACACAATTCTTGATTTAAAGCTAAAGTGTCACAAAATATTTGATTTTCACCTTTTAAAACCCTGTTTTTCTACGTTTTTTACATTATTTTTGCATTAAATTGCGTGGCTTTTCTTTAATAATGCGGCAACCATACATATACATAGGGCTTCATGGCACACTGGGATTGAAATGATTCAAAGTATAGCTATGCCATTTAATGCAAAAATAATGTAAAATGCATAAAAAGAAAGGGGTTTTAAAGGTGAAAATCAAATATTGTGTGCCACTTTAGCTTTAAATCAAGAATTGTGTTCAAAAAGAAGGGGGAATATTGTAAAAATAGGATTAGTTCAAATTTGAACTTTGATGATGAATATCTCGAGAACGAAACGTTTCCGCCAAAAAAAATCTTTCAGATTCGTGATCAGCGCACCAAAAACCCCCGTATACCAAATTTCGTTAAAATCGGAGTTGCCGCAGGTTTCTAGAAAATTACCGTTTTTTAAAGTGGGGACTTTTTTTGCTCTTCAAATTTGTGTCTCCAACTTTTTGGATTTATCCACACAAAACAAGGTTTAAACATACTTCATTCCATTAACCTCCCCCTCCCCAGGAAATGAAATTATCTACACCACTGATGTGCTCTGCTTAAGCGCGTGCCAAACTTAAATTTAATAATATAAAAAATGTATTATGCGATCATTTTTACCGATGCTGTATTTGTGGGAACTCTTTTTTATTTATAAGTTTTTTACTGTAAATAAGCACTGGATATGAGTTTTTGTATCTGGAACCTATATATCACGCGTCCCGACCTTGAAGGTCGTGACTTTCAGAAAATTAAAGTGGGCGTAGCATTTTTAAAAATTACTGTTTGTTTTTTTACGCAGAATCATCGTCGCGTGAGTTAAAAATAAATAGCTTTGTTCGCGGGTTCAATTCTGAACCGGTTCTGGGACTATTCGCATGCGCAGTTAAAAAGCAGCGTTCGCGGTTAGTAAAATCCCGAATTTTTAGTAACAGTTCTGTGTTCGCGGGTTACAATGGAATTAGTTCGTTGCCGGTTCGTAACCTGATTAGCAGTCCTGGGATTTTTGTTGGAACTAAAAGTTCAGTTCGGAATGTCATGCGCATTGTCGACATGGTCAGCTATTTTCTGTTTTTGTGGTACAGAAATAAACCGTTGTATAACATTTTAGTTGTTTCTGTCACTTTTTATGCGGATTAATATACCTGTTGAATTTTTTTTTATATATTTTTGTGATTATAAACAAAGGATTTTTAATTGTATTCCGTATGAATGTATGTATGCAATAAAATAAATAAAGATTTAATTAAAAAATATAGACAATATTACAAAATTTTACCATTTCTTGTTGTTTGAATTTTATCTTTAGTTAAATACACATACTTATGTTAAAAACGAGAGGAGGCAGGGAATTCCTCGTCTTCGGCCGAGAGACCTCGAGTGGCTTTCGACAGTATAACAATTTACCTTTTTGTTTGAATTTATTTTTTTGTGTAGTATCCAATTTAACCATGAAAAATCCTAACCAAAAGCCTAGGTTAGAATATATCCTCAGCTGTATAGAAAATCGTTCGCGGTAAATAAAAACTAATAAATACCTAGACATGCGCTTTAAAACAATTCTAAACCAGTTCGGTTCTGGTTCAGAATCAGTTCATTACTAAACCCGCGAACAAAGCTATATTATTGTGTGTATATGACATATTTATGTAACATGTAAGCGTGACGACACGATGAGGCACACAATTGCGGTAATCACAAGAACTTACTGACCAGAACTAAACAAAACCATTCATTTCTGCATTTTAGATTTTTGATTTTGAAATAGACAACAGTCCACATTTTGACTTTCTCGATAAACAACAAGGGGGGCGTTCCGCCCCGTTTCCATATTTCGAAGGGCCTCCCAAAAAGAGAGTATATTTTTTTGTTTTTGTGGTTAGTAACTGGAATTTTAAGAAGTAAAAAAGTAAAAAAATGTCCCCCTTTGGAGGTGAGGACCTATTTTTTGTCAACTTTTTTGTTACAAGAAAAAAGTACAGAAAAGGGGGCTCGGACGAAATATATCATGTTACAGTTTTTTTGCTCTCCAATTTTTTTCTAAAAAAAAAATATTGGAATGGTATGGGCCCCGACTTTACTTTCCGCCCAGTACCCCAACATCTTATATTATGCATGTACAGGGTGGCCCACCATATTCGACACGGTTTGTAGCTGGATAACCATGGAATATACAGGTCCGATAAGACCACATTATAAAATAATTTTAGTCTATACAGGGTGTCTCAAAAAGTGTGGCGTATCAAAGTTATATTTTTTTAAACAGAACACCCTATATTTTATGACGGTTTTAGATTCTACTTTAAAAAATAAAGTTTGTTTATAGTACTAAGTGTCTAATTTTATTCGTTTTTGTGATATTTGATTTTTTTGAAACATGCAGAGGTAAAATTAAATTGATTTTACTTTAACACTTTTAACACTTTAAACTTTAAAATGTGTTACAAGATTAGAAAAAGTCTGCCATATCATACGTAGGTCAAATCAAGATCAAATATTGTACAGGGTGATCAAAAAATAATTTCAATTTTTCAGAAAATCAAATAGCCATATATCTCTTATTTTTAAATGGAACACCCTGTATTATTTTACGTTACATGATGACAAATAAAATACTCTTTCAAATGGTGTATAGGTTGTCTATACTTATCTTTGTGCTTTTTAGTAAAATCTGTTTTTACAAATTTTTAGTCCAAATGTTTATTTAAATTAAAGTTGGCTGTGACATAGCAGCCATTCATATTTTTCTTAAGAAAATAACAGTCAGTTTAAAAGAAATTTCAATGATTTTAAATAAAAACCCTTCTTCTACAACAACAAGATGATATGATACTGGTAGGATGTGAAAAAATGGTTTACTTTAGTCTAGAGTTAATGCTGAAAAATATTCCAGGAGAAACCATCTGATAACCTTAATAGTTGCTTTAAAAAATTTGACATCCTGATTATGGATAATGGAAGAAACGAGTTATAGGTCACAGAATGTCGTCATAACTGACCAGAGGCGTTATTAGGACTGTTTAAAACACACAAGTTTTATCATTACCACATTCAGCTGAAATAAGTGTTATTGGAAGTAGCATTATAAGCAACTAATAATTTTTTTCTGTGAATTTTTAAAAATAGTGGCAGATAATACAAAAATCTTTTAATTTTGTCCTTTTTCCAACAAATTTAACATTTTCATAATGACACACAC
>JACEGR010005238.1:0-75922 GCA_014170235.1 Listronotus bonariensis
TATGGTGACTTTAGGTTTATTTATTTAAAAATAATGTGTTTCTGATAAGGTAATTTTTAATTAAACAATGCTTTTATCTTTTAAAAGATTAAAATTTAGATTAAAATTAAGTACCGATGACAAGATATACTTCCAGTGGCATAACTGCTCTGCACTTCACAATTTCCTTATTGTATTTATCGACCACTTCTACGAGTTGTAGCAAGCACTTTGTACGCCAATTTGGCATATGTAGGCAAAGAACTCCTAAATAAAATCAATATAAAAGACACCTTAACAAGTTTAACTTCATTTTTAAAAATGTCTGGAAAACCATCGATATAAATTTTACAAAATTTAATTATTAATCCAGCAGACGTTGAATTTGAAGGAGCCATCATACCACTCCCAATAATAGAATTTCAAGAGCCGTTGTCTGCAATCTGGGAAGAAGATAATTATGATTGGGAAAGGTATTTAATTAATACCATTCTTGAAGATGAAGAAAACATCGCAATTGCGCAAGTCAACCAAATAAACGTTGCAACTGCAGCCAACCAAACACCCGTAGACCTGTCGTAGGATGAAGCAACTGCAGCCAACCAAACAAACGTCGTAACTGCACAAGTCAACCAAGCAACTGAAGATCTCATCCAAGCCGAACCAGAAAACTGAATGATCCATATCCCATATGCCCCAGAAAATAAACAAACAAGCCCTTCTGAAGATTCCCAAACAGCTCAAGCTGAAATAAAACGTTATGTCCCAGAAAATCGAAAACAGAGATGGTTAAATCATTTAGCCAAACTGAAAGAAATAGATAATTCAGTTGAGAAAACAAAAAGACAAATAATAGAAACTGAGCACAAATTAAGCGATTTAAATAACATGCTTGCGAATTCTAGATCTAATTTAAGTAAAAATTAAAATAAGCAATTTTTGTATCGAAATTTATATAAATAAAATATTACTGTACACCAATTTGGCATATGTAGACAAAGAACTTCTAATTAAAGTCAATGGAAAATACACCCTAGATTTATGGTAAATGGACCAGAAAAACTAAGTACCGATGAGAAGATATACTTCCAGTGTATGCAATGAGACTTACGACAGCAGAATATTAAGTGGATTAACTGCTCTGCACTTCACAATTTCTTTATTGTATTCACCAACCACTTCTACGAGTTGTAGCAAGCACCCTATACGCCAATTTGGCATATGTAGTCAAAGAGCTTCTGATTAAAATCAATATAAAACACACTTTAAGGCTTTATTGTAAATGGATGAGAAAAAATACCGATACTGATTGTATGAAAAACATACTTATATACAGTGTGTTCCGCTTTTCATGAATACACCCGCGATTTTCTTCAAATTTTTGGTGGTAATTGTATGTTAATTAATATTCTAATGCAACAAAATGCATATAACCACAAATTGATAAAATCCACGCAGAGTTTTTATCATATGCACATAATACAAATGCTAAATACAGAAAAATGTAGGGGTGATGTATAAATACAGGAGTTGTACATTATTTTTCGCCTATTTCAAGTTTTATTTCGTGAGCTAAGTGAAAAAAATGCCTCTATACTACACCCACGAGGGTAAGTTTTTAAAAGTGTTTAAAATGTGTGTGTAGAACGTGTTTTTATTTCTTTAGAATTGTTGCAAATTTCGCTCTTCGTTCAGGATCTTTTGGACGAGCTCTTCCCGGACGAGAGTGTAAGTTAAATTTTTTATAACATATCTCAAAATATTTAAAAACATAATTTTTAGTACTTATACTTTCAATTAGATGGTGCCCCTGCACATAATTCTCTGATAGTTAGGAACTTTTAAATGTAAACTTTCCTATGAAGTGGATAGGTAGTTTTTTACTACCTTATTAAACAAGTGTCTGCATATTTAATGTATTCTGGTATTATCAGATGGCTAAAATACAGACGCGCATAAGACAGCCTTGGAAAATATCCACTTGCGTGAATCTTGGCTTTAACAACCGGTCATGGCAGGGCAACAAGTAGATTTTTATTTTAAAATGGAATACATTTTTAAAACCAGGATTTAATGTGCTCACAACAGACTATATTGTTTTAAAACCTATGGTTTCACGAGCGGACATCAAGGTATATTTAATCGACTTTGGCTTTATATAAATGCAACCAAGAAATTATTTGAAATCATTTACAGTCTATTGATTGTATGAAAAAATACATGTATATATATTTATTACAAGTTTTATAAGTTTAACTTCATTTTTTAAAAATGTCTGGAAAACCATCAATACAATTTTTACAAAATTTAATTATTAATCAAGAAGACGTTGAATTTGAAAGGTATTTAATTAATACCTTCCTTGAAGATGAAGCAACTGCAGCTAACCAAGCACCCGTAGACCACTCGTGGGATAAAGAAGCTCCCTGCATCGCAATTATAGCTAACCAAGCACCCGTAGACCTCTCGTGGGATGAAGAAGATCTCTGCATCGCAACTGCAGCTAACCAAGCACCCATAGACCTATCGTGGGATGAAGCTGCCCAATGCAACACATATAATCCTGAGCAGTATGTGCAAAAAAATTTAATACTTCGACCGAACCCGCCTAGACTAGATTTAAGCAAATTCAAAAACACAGCTAATTCATAATATAATATTCATAATTCCGTCAAAAGAACGAGCCTTAATCAGTACGGGATTACATATTCAACTCCCCGAAGGAACGTATGGTATAGCATCTCGATCAGGTCTTGCAACCAAATATGGCATTTGCGTAGGAGCGGGTGCAATTGACCCCGATTATCGAGGTAAAATAAAAATTTTAGTTTTGAATCATGGAATCCATGAGTTTATTATTAAACCAGAAGATCGCATAGCCCAATTAATTTGTGAACATGTAAAATTACCTATTTTAGAAGAATCTTCACAATTAGATGTAACTGTTAGGGGAAGTAAAGGTTTTGGGTCAACATGAATTTAAATTATTACTTACATTCTTTGTTATGCAATGAAATAATTATTATTTTCCTCATAAATTATTTTACATTCTATAAACTAGTTTACATATAACCTTTATTC
The DNA here is from genome assembly GCA_014170235.1 of Listronotus bonariensis. Taxonomy (NCBI): domain Eukaryota; kingdom Metazoa; phylum Arthropoda; class Insecta; order Coleoptera; family Curculionidae; genus Listronotus; species Listronotus bonariensis. The sequence goes on from JACEGR010005238.1 coordinate 3,061, forward strand.
ATTTAATTTACTATAAAAGCAAAATACATTGACAAGCAGTACAAGCTCAACACAGTACAACAAAAACATTACCGTATAGTCCAACATGTCAATTTACCAAGAAAAATTAATTGAAATCATCAAAGAAGATATTGAAAATTACATAGAATCCATAGAATACCACTTGAAAAATTGGAGAAGCAACGACCACTGCATGTGTAAGCAAATCAGAAACCTCTACGATTTAAGGGCGGGAGAAGCTGCATGTGATAATTACCTACAAAATCAAATTTCAATAACTACCTTAAGGAGAATTTTCAAAAAGTATAATTTATTATTAGATTTTAAAATATAAGCTAATAAATTTGATTATTGTTTTATTCTATAATAACTAATCCTAATACCAACAATATTTTTTAATATTTAAATACTAATATTAATCAACAGGTTACTTACTTATCATATCTAAACAAACAATAAAAATAAACGACATAATACGTTTAAATAATTTATTCATTTTAACATTGAAGTACAAGTATGTCATATAATAAATTCATATAACGTTAAATATCAATTAGTTTCAATTTAAATATTATTTATTTCATGAACATAACGTAGTATGTGATAATGTTATAAATATGTTAATCCAAAAGAGATAAAGTCAACCTGTTTAGTAAGGAATTTACTTTTTTATAATTAATCTCGCTTTTAATCATATTTTGGTAGACGTCTACCATAGGCGTAGTCATTTTAAAGTTTTTTGATTTTAAATATAACATTTTAAATACAGACTGAAAAAGTAATAATTGATTTAGCATTGATAATGATGATGTTAGTGTCTTCTTTATATGTAGGCTCTAATTGTAATAATAATTATTTCAATCCTAAATAATAGGATAAATTTAGCATATATTAACTTCCATTTATTTTTTTTTTTGTATATAAATATTAATTACCTTAAAGATGTAACGAATGAAGATACTAACCAGAGACATAACGTATATAATTATTCTAACCTTAAATAATGAGATAATTTTACCATATATATATATTTTTAATAATTGTAATATAAAAATAAATTTTGTTACGCCTCTGGTGTACTTAACTAGTATCCTGAAGGAGCTCCAGACAAACCTAAACAATAGGATAAATTTAGCATAATTACCATATATTGCATTCAATTATTTTTTTATTTACATATCAATTACCTTCAATTATATATAAGGGGGAAGGGGGAGGGGGTAAGGGGGCCCCTTATGGTAGGTTTACCGAAAACCAAAAACGAGGTCAAAGATAATGCCGGAGGCCTTTGTTGCAAAGCGGTCTTCCTCGTTACACATCAAGATTAGCAGTAAATGGGAGAGTTAAAGATGTATAAATACTCGTGTTAAGGTAGTACTATACATATTCCAAGTTTACTTGTAAATACAAGCATTAAATATTTATTTTATTTATTTTTCTGTTAAAGTGTGTTTTTTTTATTAATTATAATTAAAATGAATGGGAGGGAAGTAGCTGGCGTAATTCCGCAACCCAATGAAGAAGAGCAACAAGAGCTTAATGACGCTGGCGCTGAAGTTTCACAACCCAATGAAGAGGAGCAACATCAGCAACAACAAGAGCTGTATGACGCCATAAATCCCAATGACATGCATGATAATATGGGAGATGACTTGCTTCCCGATTGGGCTGTAAATCCGCCGCCACTTCCGTGAGTGGAGGATGAGAATAGCAACTCTAGCGACTCACCACCACCCATTCAAGTTAATGAAGTGTCAAGCACAACGGACTCAATGGCATAGTGTAGTAGGCGTTCCGCATATTGACAGAACCAGACCATAATCTTACGTTTAATGCAATTTAAATATAACAATTTTTATTAGGGTTTAAGTTTAACTTTAAAATTTGGGTTGTGGGTGTATAATTTTTTATTACTACACATATATTTTTAAATAAAACTTATTAATATTTTTACTGCTTTATTACTTTTTGGTTTTACAATATTTTAAAATTTACACATATGTTGGTCTCTTTATTCCGACTCATCTACATGATAATGCTTATTGGCCCATAAAATATGTTCCTTAATTGATGAAAACCTCTATGTATTCACATAATTCAAATTAAAAGCTGCTATTTTAGAGGGTTATAAAAATATTTATTTAAAAAAATCTGAAAATAAGTATTTTGTAATAAATAATAACTTTGTTTTTGATTCTTGTATGTCAAAATATTATGTGAAATTATTTCAAAAATACATTGGTAATTATGATGAAATTAACGAGCGTGATTTTTTAATTTTTTAGAAGATAATGTTAATTATGTGATTGTATGGTTAAATTGGTACAATAACGAAATAATATGTTGTGGTCATTGCTTTAAAAATTTATATTGGAAAATTTGGAGTAAATGTGATATTAGTTATGTTAAATTTAGTAAAATAAAGGAGGAGAGTATTTCAAGAGAATCAATATTATTTAAAATTGATGATAATTCTAATTGGTGTAATGTTTGCTGTTCTAAACTTTGTTTTAAATTAAAGTTAATAACAGCAGATGGTATTATAGGGTATTATGTTGAAGATATTTTTGAAACTTTTGACGTGTTTACCAATGTCAATTGTCCGTTGTCTTTTTAGGTTTAATTTGTTTTTTTTTAAAGTTTGAGCGTTTAATGTTTGTTTTCTTTTTTACAGAAAAAATGAGGAACAAATTGGAAACTTTAAATTTTCTAGGCCACTTAGACTATGAGATAGTGCAATTGGCTGATTTGCAGAAGGACTCAAAACATCAAATTTCACAGTTTAGAGCTGTGGGCACCGTTTATGGTCGAAGGATATTGGCTGTATTTGAAGACGGTAAGGTAGTTTGGCTTCCTGAACGATTTAAAGACTTGAATGATGAATATTTGGAATCAACAACTAAGGGAAAAAATAATAATAATATACAAAGGTAAAAGAAGAATTGTATCTGGTCGTGAAATTAACGATATTCACTATGGGTATTTGAAATAATAATGGCTAAGCGCGCAGGAGTGGAATTAAATCATGTTATAGTAGAAACTGCTTTTAAATCTAGATTACTAACAATAGAAATAAAATATAGCTTAGGTATTTTAGATCCTATAATATTTCTAAAGGAGGTTGATTTAATATTTCCCAATCTGGTTAAAAAACATAATTATTTTTCTTGTAAAATTAATGTAACACTTGTGGCAAAATTTGTAATACCAAAAGGGGAAGAAAATGAAAGTGGTATAGAGGGTATAACTGAACAAATTTTATATATAAGTACTAAAAATGAAACTTTATTTGACTTAAGCAACGTTAATATTTTTTATAATAATAAAACCGATAAAATATTGACTAAGCTTTCGGAAATGAGTGATATGGGAAGTGGATGGGCATTAAATGAAATAATAAAAATATTTTTAAAAAATATTACAAATTCAAATTTAGGTAACTTTTATGTTAAAAAATATAAATATTTAATTACGTTAAATAACAAAGCTTACAAAATTTGTAAAAGTTGTTATACATATTTTTGAATTAATATACCAAACGAATTTGTTCTTCATCAAAATGTTTCATATTTTAAATCGTATTATCCTGCCAATTTTATTATAGATCATATTAAATTAAATTATTTGTAACGTTGGCTCGTTTTTTTACAAATTTAATTTTTTTCCAATGTCTTGTATATCATTTGATTATATGATACACGAAATTAGTTCTGACGAGTCGGAATGGGATTTAAATATTGATATGATTAGTTCAGATGATGATTTTTAGGTAATATTTTATAAACATAGGTAATTTTTTATCTTGTAACATTTTTTTTTTTTTTTATACAGAATATCAACATGCATATGGTAATTGATATACAAGGATTTAGACTGGGGAGCAATTTTATTACGAAAGAATTGGCAACATACAATGGGGTTGAGTTAAGCCATTTTGTCTTTTCTCCACCCTGTAGCAGGTTTCAACTTAGCGGAAAAGATTTGTCTGTAGTTGAGTGGTTAGAAGACAACCACCACTGTATATTATGGGGGAGTGGGGTGATTCCACTAGAGAATTTAAGAAAAATATTAAATTTTCTAACAAAAAATGAAACTAGCATATTTACGAAAGGAGAAGAAAAAGCAACAGTATTAAGAAAATTCGTCAATTGTCCTGTAGTGCAACTACCCGAACAACCCATAATCAAAAAAGGAACACCACAATGTGCTTTTCATGACAAAAAAATATGTATTTGCTCCCTTACGAATGTCAAATTATTATATGATTTATTTTTTTAATGTTAATATTTTATGTGTATTTTTTTAAAATATATATTATTGTTTATAAAGGTTTTTATTTTTTTATTTTTTCCTTTTTTTATAGATGTTAGTCAAATATTACAAAGACCATCCTCTAGCCTGTGTACCTACTAGAGCAACTGAAGGTTCAGCTGGGTATGATTTAACTAGTGTTGAAAATTTAATAATTGAACCAGGAGATAGAGCTTTAGTAAACACTGGTTTAAAAATTGAACTATCAGAAGGAGTGTACGGTAGATTAGCCCCTCGATCAGGCCTTGCGCTTAATTATGGAATTCAAGTAGGAGCAGGTGTCATTGATAAAGACTACAGAGGATTAATTAAAATACTTCTTTTTAATTATGGTAAAAAGCAGTTCATAATTAAACCTGGAGATCGTGTATCACAATTAATTTTTGAAAAGATATCACACCCAATTTTTAAAGAAGTTCCTTACTTAGATGCAACAAGTTCCTTACTTATGCAGCGTTAATGAATATACAATTCTCTCTAAAGAACGAGCTTTAATCAGTCCGGGATTACACATTCAACTTCCCGAAGGAACGTATGGTCGTATAGCATCTCGATCAGGTCTTGCAACCAAATATGGCATTGACGTAGGAGCGGGTGTAATTGACACCCGATTATCGAGGTGAAATAAAAATTTTAATTTTTAATCATGGAAATCATCAGTTTATTATTAAATCAGGAGATCGAATAGCCCAATTAATTTGTGAACATGTAAAATTACCAATTTTAGAAGAATCTTCACAATTAGATAGAACTGTTAGGGAAAGTAATGGTTTTGGGTGAACAGGAATTTAAATTATTACTTATATTCTGTGTTATGTAATGAAATAATTATTATTTTCTGCAATAAATTATTTTACATTCTATAAACTAGTTTACATATAGCCTTTATACATTTAATTTACTATAAAAGCAAACCCAACAAAATACATTGACAAGCAGTATAAGCTCAACAATCAAACAAGTACCGTAGTCCAGAACTAACCAAGCCATGTCCATGTACCAAGAAGAAATTATTTTAATTATTAAAGAAGATATCAAAAATTATATTGAAACCATCCAATATCACCTGAACTAAGACCACTGCATGTGCAGACAAATAATAAATCTCAACGATTTAAAGGCAGGAGAAGCAGCGTGCGAAGATTTCCTGAAGAAGCAAATATCAATAGTTACATTAAGAAGAATATTTAAAAATTATAATTTATTATTAGACTTTTTAAAAGCAAACACAACAAAGTAAGCAGTACCTACAAGTAAAATAGTTCTCAAACAATAACAAACAATTATACCTACCAAAATGTTGGTGTGTGCTGAGGGTCAGACCCACATAGTCTGTCGTATTTTTTCCCGCTGAACACGAATCTGTAATTAAAATTGGGGGTCAAACAGATAAAAATTGAGAAAAACCAAAAAAACCGATAAAAATCACGATCTCGTATTTTTTCATCATGATATTATTATCGGGCATTTTTTACGTGTTTCTCTCTGTAATATCCAACCGTAATGTGCAAATACATTAATTCACTACTTATTATGTCTTATTTAGGTGTCACATAGATAATATTTTGTTTTTGACAACAAATAAGCAAGTGGTTCACTAAATCGGTACATTTACCGGCAAAAACCTGCTACTTCGGAATGATTGGACTACGATGACAACTGCCCTTTATCGGGATGTGTAGAATGATTCGCTAGTCAACATTCCGTTGTATCGAAAGCCAGCGAAGGCGCGCTGTTTTGCAGGGAAGCGCTAGAATATGAGAATGATGCCGTAGTGTGTCCGACGACGAGTTGACATTGTCCTCGTCAAAGTCGGAAAGCCCTCATACTTAGGCCTGGGGAGGTATGAGGGTTATCACCCCTAGGACGGCTGACTCACCTGCGATCGGGCCAGGTATTCTAGCGTGCGGGGTTTATCTATTTTCATGGCTTTTTCTACTAAAAATTTTGCAGGAACTTCTAGTACTCGTGGCAATCACAAATGCACTGGAAATCCCAATGTTTTTTGCTACGTTTGTGCAAAGTACATCGGGATGAAAAATACAAAGAAACTAACAGATCGATTCGTGACTTTGTATGAAAAGTGCTTCAATATGAAAGTTTCCCTCGATCACAAAAATTGGATACCCAATTTTGTTTGTGGTTCATGCTACAACATGATCAATAGATATGAAAAGCACCAAGTCAAGGCGAATCTTAAGTTTAAAACTCCAGCAATATGGAAAAAGCCACTTTCTGCAAGTGATTGTTACTTTTGCACAACAAAAGTTAACACTGTGAGCCGAATGCATAAGGACAAAATTTCTTATCCTTCTGTGTCAAGTGTGCAACAACCAGTCGCAAACTTCATAGAAGGTTTAGAAGATGACACGTCACGAGACAGTCTGACTAGTGCATTAGACACAATGGAAGTCGACGTCGATCCTGAAAATGCAGCATCTATTGATAAAGAGGTTGATACTAGTAGTAAAAATAGTTCTAGCGAATCTGAGGAAGAAGAGTTTTCGAGCGATGAAGAGTACAGACCTATTCGTGAAGATCGAAAGCCGGAAAAATACGATCAAAAACATCTAAATGATTTATTCAGAGAGGCTAAACTTTCAAAAGAAGCGGCTGAAATTTTGGCTTCAAGTATGAAAAAGAGGAATCTATTGACAAAAGGTACAAAAGTTTCGTTTTATCGGAATCGGGAAGAAGCCTTTCGTAAATATTTTGAAAAAATGAAGATTTACTCTATTGTATTGATGTGAAAGGACTTATCGATGAATTTAAGCCAAATTTATATAAGCCTGAAGATTGGCGGTTATTCATTGATTCGTCTCAACAGAGTCTTAAGGCAGTCCTTCTCCACAACACTAATAAATTCGCTCCTTTACCTTTAGCTCACTCCACTGTACTCAAAGAAGAGTATTCAAACCTCGAAGCTGTTTTAAAGAAAATAAACTATGAAAAACATAAGTGGCAAGTATGTGGTGATTTAAAAATTTTGTCCATGATCCTTGGACAGCAATCTGGATTCACAAAATATCCATGCTATTTGTGTATGTTTGACAGTAGGGACCGAAAAAATCACTACGTAAAAAAACAATGGCCTTCACGATCTTCATTTACAGTTGGATCGCATAATATAATAAAGAAACCGCTTGTTGATCCAGCCAAAATTCTCATTCCTCCTCTTCATATAAAACTTGGTTTAATTAAACAGTATGTCAAAGCTCTTGATAAAGATGGCGAATGTTTTACGTACCTACGTACTGTTTTTAAACAAAAATCTGATGCTAAACTAAAAGAAGGCATCTTCGATGGACCGGAAATCCGAAAGTTATTTAAAGATGAAGGGTTTGTTGCAGTCATGGATGACCAAGAAAAGGCATCGTGGCTAAGTTTCAAGGAAGTGTGTACCAAATTTTTAGGTAATACCAAGGATGCTGATTACAAAAACATTGTAGCAAATATGATAAAGAACTTTCAGCATTCAGGTTGCCTAATGAATTTGAAAATGCACTTCCTTGATTCGCATCTTGACCAATTCCCGGAGAACAACGGAGACTTCAGTGAAGAACAAGGAGAAAGATTCCACCAAGATCTCAAAGAGTTTGAACGGCGATTTCAGGGACAGTGGGGAATAAATATGTTTGCAGATTACTGCTGGATGCTACAGAGAGAAACTCAAGAAAAAGGAACAAAGCGCAGCAGAAACCCACTTCACAGGTCATTTGAGGAGAAAAGAGTCAGGAAAAGACGAAAATCATAAGAATAATAATATCATGTAGAAAAAAATACGAGATCGTGATTTTTATCGGTTTTTCTGGTTTTTCTCAATTTTTATCTGTTTGACCCCCAATTTTAACTACAGATTCGTGTTCAGCGGGAAAAAATACGACAGACTATGTGGGTCTCGTCAGTCAGTTCTTTTCGGACAGAGCGACTGGAAAGCACCTTAGCTTTTTGCTAAACCGATTTGAACGATTTTTGAGCTTTTGAAACCGTTTCTTTTTGAACTCTTAATTAGAAGTTAATTATTTTATTTTGTTTTGAATATCTTTTTTAGTTGTTGTATTTTCTTGTGTAAATAATAAATAAGTTTAAGTGTAAATAAATATTAGATTTTAAGTAAAGTAAATTAACCATTAGTTAAGCTCGGAAGAGCGAACAGCTTTGGCCCTTCAGGCAAGAAAAACGCGAACTAGCATTAAAGCAAGGGTGTGGAAAAGTGGGGTTGTAGGGCAGTTTACATCTAGTAACATTTTGTCAATCTTTATTCTTGTGAACTGAAACTTAACATTAAAAATAAAAACACCAAAAAAATCGAAGCAAACGTTTTAATGATGGAAACCTTTACAACCACACTTTCTTTTCAGGGCGCTGGTCCGAAAAGGGACTCACCGGTCCTCGGCATTGCGGCACCTTACGGAAGCTGCTCTGCCGAGGCACCTGCCGTTCCGGCACCCCCAACAACTTTAGAAATAACCACCACCCAGGGACGACCAGCACTGGCCAGGAAGGCAAAGGCAAAAACCCTAAAAGGCGGGAACAGCGGAAAAAGCAAAGGGCTAAGGGTGCCGCTCAACCTTTGCCTATTCTGGACGGGGCTGGCCGCTCCTGTTATTTCACCGCGGAAGGTGCTAGGGCCTTCCGCGCCGGAACGCTTAACAAAACTGGGGTAAACGTAGCAGGGTCGGGGAAGGGTGTGTTTAACATCCCATTAAAAATCGGGAATTTAAATGCAAGGGCCGAAACTTGTGCCAGGGCTCAGGGGGTTCGTCCTCTAACCGCCCACACAAAAACCGCCCGTCTAACGCGTCAGCATTTTCCAGGAAAAAGGAAAACGAAGCGCCGTGCGCTGGGAAGTCGCGCGTGATACAGCGTGTATTTTTAAGGGGTGTTACGGGGGATGCTGACGCGCTGCGGGGGTCAACGGGGGTGGGTTTGATAGGGGAAGAAGTCGACTGTCGGGCAGCACCACCCACCGACCTTGCGTCGTGGGAAACAACTACCCAGGGCGAGGAAACTGGGGATGGATTGGGGTTTGACGTGTCCACTCGCGACGTCGTCCCGCTCGGCGACTCATCCAATTTCAATCTGGGCGGGGATAGCCACGAAGGCGAAATTTTCAACTGTAATTACGTTACTGATTTTACCCTGCCGGCTGCATTTAAACGCAATGCATTGAAGACGCTTGAGGAGCGTCGCGCTGAGCGCGATCGGGCGAAGCGGGCGGCGTTTCGGGGTGGTGACAATATAAGGGCGCATATTAACCTTGAGAAACGCGAGGAATTACGAACGCGGGCGCGGAGCGGAACGCTCACGGGACCATCGAGCGTTAAACGCGTCAGAATGGAAAAAACAAACACGGTGACGGAGCTAGCCGAGGGCACGGTGGGAAGCGGGTTAGACCGCCCACTTCACGATAAAAATTCTAAGGTATTCCGGGCAGTAGTTTTTTTGTTATTGATTTTTTTGCATATCATGGCTTTAACTCAGTAAACATGTTTAAGAATGATTTCAGTTACTTTTCGGTATTAGATGTGTTTCGTATCATTGTGTTTCATCACAGTATCATGCCTAGAGTTCGCAGACGTGCAAATTTCGCGCAACTCTCCGACTTTGAAAGGGGTCGGATAGTCGGGTTACGTGAAGCCGGAATGTCTTTCAGGGAAATTGCTACTCGGGTGTATCGAAACGAGGCTACTGTTATGAGATGTTGTCAAGCGTGATTCCGAGAAGGCCGAACTACACGTGTGAGAGGTTCTGGACGACCAAGGCAGACTACAGAACAGCACGACCGTTGGTTACGACTACTAGCTCTCAGGGATCGATTTTCTTCAACAAGGGAAGTCGCGAACCAGTGGTATGATGTTGTAGGACGGAGATTAACAATGAGGACCGTTTATCGCCGAATAAGATCTTTTGGCCTGTTTTCATACCGTCCTCATCTTGTGCTACCCCTGACCCCAGAGCATCGACTGCAGCGGCTGGAATAGAGTAGGGAAAGACGGGAATGGAACTCAGTGGTGTTCAGCGATGAATCCAGATTTTGCCTAGGGATGAATGACGGCCGTTTCAGAGTAAGAAGAAGACGGGGTGAAAGACGAAATTTCCAATTTCCAATTGAGCGGCATGTTCACCGCACCGTGGGTGTTATGGTATGGGGTGCCATTGCTTACGGCAGCAGATCACGTTTAGTATTCATTAGAGGTAGCATGACCGCCCAGCGATACATCAACGAGGTGTTACAACCATATTTGCTTCCATATCTGCAAACACTTGTAAATCCAGTTTTTCAACAAGACAACGCACGACCCCATGTGGCCCGTGTAACTTTGAACTTTTTGAAGCTTCTGGTATAAATCTTCTTCAGTGGCCCCCTCGATCTCCAGATCTTTCTCCAATAGAACATGTCTGGGACATGATTGGAAGAAGACTGCATAATTTACCGCACCCCCACAAACACTGGAGGCTTTACGCAACGAAGTTCAGGTGGCCTGGGATGCCATACCCCAAGTAGAGATTGACCACCTTATCCAATCGATGCCACGTCGACTTCAAGAGTGTGTAGAAAATAGAGGAGCATCAACACATTATTAACATTAAGGTAGGATATCTCAGTTTTTACAAGACGTTTCGGGCTTAAATTCTAATCATCTACTACTTAGTGGTAGGCCAACATGTTAAAGTATAGCCAAAATTCAAGCACTCTCCATGGGTGTTGCATTTTTAATGTCACTTAGTATATTTATTTTAATATTAAACTACAAGTATATCATGTAATAATTTCATATAACGTTAAATATCAATCAGTTTCAATTTAAATATTATTTATTTCATGAACATAAAGTAGTATGCGATAATGTTATAAATATGTTAATCAAAAAGAGATAAAGTCAACCTGTTTAGTAAGGAATTTACTTCTTTATAATTAATCTCGCTTTTAATCGTGTCTTGGTAGACATCTACCATAGGCGTAGTCATTTTAAAGTTTTTGATTTTAAATATAACATTTTAAATACAGATTAAAAGAAAAATAATTGATTTAACATAGATAATGAAGATGTTAGTATCATCTTTATATGTAGACTCTAATTGTAAGATACTAACCAAAGAGATAACATATTTTTAATAATTTTAAATTAAATCATATAGTAAATAAATTTTGTTACGCCTCTGGTTAATTTTTCAATAATAATTGTAAACATTGAATTACTAATAATAACTTGCGGCTATGCTTCTAATCAAATATTAATTATCTTCAATTATGTATAATATTTGCATAAATTTAAATATTAATTTATAGCCTGAAGGGGTCTCAGAACTGACCAAATTAACTACTTGTCATTACTATGATTGTAGCAAAAAGCTTTTAAACTATTGCTTAAAGTGTCAATTTTTTCTTACCCCACCCATTTGATATAACTGTTATTTACCGGAATAGGCAAATGTTTGTTTAATAAAAGTTTGTTTTCATTGTATCCATGAGATAATACAAGATACTTAGGTAAGTTATTAAATTAAAGGACTTTTACTATCCAAATAAATTCCAACATTTTGGTACAGTTCAATACAAATCCCGTCAGCGAACAGTGAAAGTCTACCTTGAGCAGTTCGTATGTTGACCCACAAACGTGTTTTTCACACGCCACTGTACAAGATGTTGATTGAGATGGTCTAACCGTTGATATGGGTTTTACTAAAGTTTCTAAATCACAATACAGTATAAAAGGACCCTTTGCTTTATGTGAAATTTTTTTAAAATACACGTACTTTTGTTCTTCGGTGGGCATTACGCTTTTTACACTTTTGAATTCTGAACAATAAACAAGATGAGCATTTAATTTTTCCTCACTAGAATTTTCATTACATCTACAGTCTCAGCTTAGCGCCGTAGGTATGTAGGTGTCATAGAAATTGTATCTACTATTTTTCAGATTTTAGTGATCATATTTAGAAAACTATTAAAGATAGACATATCAAATGTGATATTTATGTAAAGTTTTTAAAAGACCTTTTTAATGATAAAAAATATATAGGGTTTTTCATTTTTTTATTCAACCCTGTATGAACTATAAATTTAAAAAATATTTTTACAACCCTACATTTATATATTTTCAAAAAGTTTGTAGTGCAAAAATAAAAAAATTAAAACGGGGTGGACATTACGCGTGATCACCCAGCACAATAATTTTGTTGGAATTGTACATTGATACAATCAAAATACATACAGTAAATCAAATAGTTATTTTTTTTCAAAGTATGATCTTAAAATTTCAGAAATTAGAATCAAAATGACCAGCTATGAAAGGGAGTTAATTCAATTGTGCAAGGAAGATATGGAGAAATACGCGGAAGAAATATGTTACCATTTATCCACAATTGAGGAGACTGATCCTTGTTTTTGTAATCAATTAAAAAATTTAGATGCATTGATTAAGGGGATAAATGGGTGCAATCAGTTTTTCCAGGGGAAAATATGCTATAGAGAGCTGGAGATTTTATTTGTAAGAAATAAATTAACTGAATTTAAAATATAATAAACAATTTAATAACATTATTAGTTTTATTTTAATATAATCAATTCAAATATTATTCATTTATTTACATTAAAATATCAATCACCTTCAATTAAGAAAATAAATTGACTTAATTTAAACAGGTATAGATATCTACGAGTACGCAATATTATACATTAATTTGAAATGTAATTAGTAGCATGACGTTTATAAACCAGCCTATTGCGTGCGACGGAAGTCGGCCATATTGAAGAACCAAGTTTGACTCATTGTTTTGGTGCTTGCCTTGCAATTCGTGTGTTCTGGTGATTTTTCGTTGTTTCAAAACTATTTTGTGATTTCTTATCATTTTCTATTCATATTTAGTTAATAAGTGAATAGTTTTATTCGTTGTTTTAGACATTTACGTGTTATATACAGTATTTAGTGAATTTAGAACTATGGTTAGCTGTGTGGCTTGTGGGTGTTCAAAAACCCAAAAAATTCTAAGTTAGGAATTACATTTCATAGGTAAGTTTGGATTTAGTTGAGAAATATAATTTTGTAGTCTTAAAATGGTATTTTGACGAGTTTAAATTCGGTAAACCATACATAACCTTCTTACCCACAAGCGCCTGTCATAGGCGTACACAATTTATTTTTCTTTACCGAAAATGTGTTCGATTTATGAAAACTAATGTTCTTAAATCAAATCAGGGACTAATATTTCGAATTTTTTAGATTTCCAAAAAATGAAGAGAGGAAAAAAGCATGGATAAAATTTCTAAGTCCTTGTGAAAAGGAATGCACAACAAACACCTTTCTTTGCTCACAGCACTTTTCGAACGATTGTTTCGATAGAACTTCAAAATCAAAAATTAGATTACAGACAACTGCTGTACCTTCAATACACATAGACAGAACAAAATATGTAAGTATTTGAGAGGTTTTCTACATATTACCTTAAGGGAAGAAATGGAAGGTATTTCCTAATCATGTATAATTATTTAATGTCCGACTGGTATATTATTTGACAAATAATAATATTATGTCAGTTAAATACGACGATTTCAAGTGTCTATATGAACTTCTTTTTTTTTAATTAGCCTACAATTATAGTTACACGATTTAGGACACTCCACTTTCAGGTTGTAATTTATAACAATTGGTGTATCGTTGTATGAAGTGATTATAGAACTTTTCTTTTTACAGGTGCAAACCTTTACAAGTGAGCAACAAGTCGTTGAAAGTAAAGGGATGACTAGTGAACCAAATCAAGAATCTTCACTCTCTTTGCCGGGGCCTTCTACAACTTCACCTGAAAACGCCCAAATATGTTCTTTTTCCTGCGTTGAAGACACACCACGTAAGATTCGTTTGAAACGAAAAATTAGTGCTTTACAACAGAAGGACATCTTTAAATCCAAGAAAATCCGGCTTATGCAGAAGAAAATTTGGCACATGAAGAAAACTATTTCCTCACTTCGAGCTATGACGGGTCACTTGAAGAAAAAAATATGATGCAAGAAGAAGACGAACATCTTTTGCTTGAGCAGTTTGGAGATAATAAGGAGCTGATGGAAAGACTATTTAAAAAACATCGAGGAGAGAGGGTGCCTCGGAAATTTGGAAAAGCAGTACGTTCTTTTGCAATTACATTACACTTCTTTTCACCAAAGGCATACACTTATGTTAGGGAAAAATTTAAAAATTCTTTACCACACCCCAAAACACTATCAAAATGGTACTCCTCTATCAATGCCAAACCTGGCTTTACCAGCGAATCTTTAAACTTTTTAAAATTAAAGGCCTCTTATAGTGAAAGACCTTTAGTGTGTTCATTAATGTTTGATGAAATGGCTATTCGCCAGCATTTAGAATTTGATGGTGCAAATTATTATGGGTATGTAGATTGTGGGAATGCTTTAATTGGTGATGGTATCGACTTAGCAAAGGAAGTGTTGGTTTTTATGTTAGTTTCTATAAATGAGTCATGGAAGTTACCGCTAGGCTATTTTTTTGTTGCAGGATTGAGTAGCGAACAAAAATCAGCTTTAACAAAACAGTGTCTCTCATTGCTTCAAGGTATTTCTAATTTAGTAGTAACTAGCATAACATTTGATGGCTGTCCAGCAAATATTAGTATGTGCAAACTGTTTGGCTGTTCTTTAACAATTCCAAATTTAAATACATCCTTTGTGCATGAAAATAAAACTTTTTGGGTTTTGCCAGACCCAGCACACATGGTCAAATTAATAAGGAATTGTTTTGCCGAATTGGCTCAATTAGTTGATAAAAATGGAAAGATAATAAATTTTAATTATATTGTTAGGTTAAATGAGCTACAAATGTCAGAAGGGCTTCATTTAGGGAATAAACTTAGAAACCAACATTTAAATTTTTTTAAACAAAAAATGAAAGTAAAGTTGGCCACTCAATTATTAAGTCGATCAGTTGCTGATTCATTAATGTACTGTAAAGAAAAACTAAAATTAAAAGAATTTGAAGATTGTGAAGGTACAGCTGAATTTATATATATTGTTAATGACGCTTTTGATATTTTAAATTCCAGAAAGCTTTCACTACCGAATTTTAAAAAAGCAGCCTGTGCATCCAATATTATAGATATTTCAAACTTTTATGAAAAACTGAAAAGCTACTTTAGTAATTTAAAACTGTATGATGGTACACCTCTTTTGATGTCGAACAGAAAAACTGGTTTCTTGGGGTTTTTAATGGGGTTTGAAAGCTTACTGGGAATTTGGCAAAAATATGTTATAAAAAATAATTTTCTAGCATATATCCCTATGTATAAATTAAGCCAAGATCATTTGGAATTGTTTTTTGGATCTGTAAGATCACAAGGTGGTCACAACAATAACCCTACATGTAGACAGTTTACATCAGCCTACAAAAAAATTACCATACATGCAGAAGTAAGAGATGGTGGTGCTGGTAACTGTATTCCCTTGGAGGAAATTTCTATTTTAAATGTAAGTTCTTTAAAGAGTCCGGAACAAACGATAAATGATACTCTGCCAAATCAAAAAATTCTTAATGAAATGAATTCAGAGGTTACGGAATCCGATTTTATTACTTTTCTAGATGACCATTCTTACGCAATGAGTTTTGATTCTTTATCTCTATACAGTTCAGAAGTAGTTACTTACATTGCTGGTTTTGTCGCATTTAAGCTTGGCACTAAAATCAAATGTGAAACTTGTGTATCTCAACTGTGTGGCAACAAGGAAAACTTCCTAAATTCATTAATATCATTGAAGTCATTTGGAAAATTAAAATACCCCAGTTATGACTTAATTGACGTATGCACCAAGGTTGAAAAACTTTTAAGGCATGAACAAATTGTTGACAAGAAAATAAATAAAACAAAAATAATATTGAATTGTTTAAATTATTTTCAACATAAAAATATTTTTAAACAGACATCATCTTATACTTCTGCTGTACATACAAAAAGTCATACACATTTGTTGATAAAAAGTATTACAAATACATATTTAGACACTCGAATTCATTTCATGTGCAGAAACATAAATTCAAATGTAGAAAAAATTAGAGCTGTTTATACGAAGTTAATTCAATTTAAAGGGCAATAAAATAAATATTTATAAATACATTTTTAAGTTAAGGATTATTTTGAATATTGTTATTGTTTATAGAATATTATTGTTAAATTTATTAAGGATAGTTACTCTGGCACATACAGATGCAGTAAGCATCTAGGTGTCAAAATTAAAAAACAGTTTTTGTTAAGTTTAAGAAAAAATTTTATTACTACTTTTGTACATTGTAAGTTCATAATTAATCAATAAACAATAAACAAAATAGTGTTGTATTATTTTTCACCTTTTTATTGAAATGTTATTTATTTAAGTAAGCAAGGCAAAATATAAACAAAAAAACTATTGTCTTGTATCAACGACATTTAGGCAATTTAGTTATCAACATTTTTTGGGCTTGATATAAATACATATACTACAAGTGCTACAGAATTAAATCGACTTGTACATTTTCTGTTCTGTGCCTGACAGTTTTTAATAAAATTAAATTTTCTCCACAGCGGTGCAAGATATCGATTAAGATGATATAATCAGAATATCAAGTTTTTTAAATGAACTGAACAAAAATTTACATATTATGGAAAGAAGCACTAAGATGAGCTAATTGAATTGCTTAAATGCCGTTGATACCAAGAAAATCGTTTAAAAGTTATAAATTAAATTATCTTTCTTTCTTCTAAGGTCAATAATTCCATAACGAAGCACAATAGAAACAAAATTATATGAAGTACCAACATTTTTTAACTTCTCTGTCAGTCCTGTCATTTGTGACATGACCTTTCCAGACAACCTACATCTTGTGAAATTTTTGTTAAGCGTATTAAAAAATAATTTTATTTAGGGAAACATTTGTAATGTAAATTATTTTTTTATATGAGCAACCATTTTATATAATTTGTTAAATATTGTTTTTCGCTTTTATCAAAAATAAATAAAATATCTAATGATCACTGCATATGTTACGCCTATGTCCGCCGGAAGTTTAGCAACCGCCATATGCAAGAACCATTCTGTCAGACAATTTGGACAACTGTCATTTCGCATTATACTCCTTCCTTTTTATTTTTAATTCGTTGTTGCGGACACACCGCGCCGTTTACGTAAACGTTTACCATGGGCGTAGTCATTTTAAAGTTTTAATTTTAAGTATAATATTTTAAATACAGATTAAGGAGGTTATAAAACATAGATAATGATGATATTAGTGTTTTTCAAAGACATCTGCCATGAGTGTAGTCATTTTAGGGTATTGATTAAAAAAAAAAAACATTTTAAATACAGATTGAGAGGGTAATAAATTATAAGTCAATTACGTCATGCGGTATTTGACAGAAAAAAATATAATTATTCTAACTTGAAATAATATAATAATATTTCCATATATTGCATTGAATTAATTTTTTTATTTAAATATTAATTACCTTCAATTACGCATAATATTTGCATAAATTTAAATATTAATTAATAGCCTAAAGGGGTCCCAAATGCTACCTAATTAACTACTGACAGGCACATTAAAAAAATGCAGTTTTTCAAACTCTCCAACGTTACAGAACAACTGGTAGTGTAAATAAATAATAGTTTAAAAAAACTAAAAAAACACGCTTTTATATGCAACCGAACTAAAAATTAGAAAAGAATTTTTCATTACAAAGAGTTTGTCACTTCAGAATAAAAGCGTGGGGTGCTTAATATATTAAATGTTATAATTATTCTATTTGCAAATATCTATGAGGGAAAAGTTATGAAAAAATAGTAAAATGCACCCCACGCTTTTTACTCTGAAGTGAATTATTCTGTTATTAACTTTCATTTTATTATAATTCTATTTTGAGGTATATAGTTATGATTGATTGTTCGACCTTTTATTACTGTAATACAAACTCTTTGTAGTGAAAAATTATTTTCTAATTTTGAGTTCGGTTATATCTAAAATAGAGGTCGAGATTAAGCGTGAAGTTGTTTAGTATCGAATATCTTGAAATGTTCTGATCTTCGATTTCTCATTGGTGAAAATAAAACGCGCGCGCAGCACGCAGTTCAAATTTTTGTTTTTAATTTATTAATAATTTTATAGTCATTAGGATAATAATAATTCGTATATGACATGAGCGCTTAAGACATGCTCATTTGGATTTTACAAACTATTTATTTTTTCATTTCATCGACTTTAAAACACTACGATATTAAAGAAATTTTCACTTTAAAAATTGAATAAAAATAAGTTCAACTTCATTCGTATTCTTTCTTTTTAACACGCTTTTTGAACATATTGCTGTGTATTTCAAAAAAAAATTATTATAACATTTAATATGTTAAGCACCCCACGCTTTTATTCTGAAGTGACAAACTCTTTGTAAAGAAAAATTATTTTCTAATTTTTAGTTCGGTTGCATATAAAAGCGTGTTTTTTAGTTTTTTAAAACTATTATTTATTTTTCATTTTTTAGTTCGATATATCAATTAGTTTTCTGCGGTCATGTGATATTGAAATGTTTTACGAACTATTTCGTAATCTCATCTTTCATTTAAAGCTTCACTGTTGCATGGGGTTTTTCCCGTTAACTTAGAGCAGTCCAGTTCTTCAATCCGCATACCGTCTAAAGATCTCACACGACTAAGTGCAACATAAGCTTGTCCAGCAGCAAACAGTCGCGAGCCCAGATAAATGACTGCATGATCGACTGTACAACCTTGCATCTTGTGAACCGTCGAAGCCCAACTCAAGATTAATGGCAACATCCGTCTCTCAGCAGTTTCGCTGGGAACTGTATCGAAATAGGTTTAATCAAGTGCACACCATCTGAACCGAAATCGATACGTACAGACGGGATGTCTTCCGCGTATACTTGGTCTCTGCGAAAGTTTGGCCAGATAATTTCGGTGATAAAACCCATTTTGCCATTTACTAAGCCTTTTGACACGTCAATGTTCGAACTTAACATCACTTTAGCTCCTACGAATATTTTCAGTACATTCGGAAGACCTCCGGTTTTATTAATATCATTAGGTATCACAGAATCTAAGTTCTTGTTACCTAGATTTCGAGCCGCTCGCTTTTCTTCAGACTGTAAGGCACGATGTTCAGCATAATATTCTCGCATTTGCTGTAACCGCGCCGCTCTATCTTCTTCAGACTGTGAGGCACGATGTTCAGCATCATATTGTCGCATTTGCTGTAACCGAGCCGCTCGCTCTTCTTCAGACTGTAAGGCACGATGTTCAGCATCATATTCTCGCATTTGCTGTAATCGAGCAGCTCTATCTTCTTCAGACTGTAAGGCACGATGTTCAGCATCATATTCTCGCTTTTGCTGTAACCGAGCCGCTCGCTCTTCTTCAGACTGTAAGGCACGATGTTCAGCATCATATTCTCGCTTTTGCTGTAACCGTGCCGCTCGCTCTTCCTCAGACTGTGAGGCACGATGTGCAGCATCATATTGACGCATGTGCTGTAATCGAAGCAGCTCTATCTTCTTCTGATTGTAAGGCTCTATATTGTATCATATATAGCCGCCTTTTATTTTTTCTCTCCACCATCTCGTCTTTCGACAGTCCTGAAAGTTTTTCCTCCAGTTTCTGTCTCTTTTTCGCTAATCTCCTCTTTCGTTGTGTTGTAGTTTCTAGTGTCATTTTTGTTCCCACGAGTAATGGACAATTAAACGGTCGACCCTCCCAGAGGTCCTATAGAAGGGTAAGGCATTCATAAAACAGGGTGCGCCCGGTGCCCTGAGTTTGACGCTAGCGACATGACATTTTTATACACCCTCTGCCATTCATCCCTCGGCACGTTTCTCACCTTGGATTGGGTGTTTGACGCTAGTGACATGACATTTTCATACACCCTCTGCCATTCATCCCTCGGCACGTTTCTCACCTTGGATTGGGTGTTTGACGCTAGCGGCATGACATTTTTTATACACCCTCTGCCATTCATCCTTCGGCACGTTTCTCACCTTGGATTGGGTGTCATGGGAGAGTGAAACTAAAGCGCGCGACATATGTTAAAATTTTGATGTATGTTCTTTAATAAAATTTTTATTGTTCCTTTTCTCTTAATAATAAGCTTTTACGGGCTCGGGTTGAAAGTATGTACAGTGGTGGACAAAAGTATGGAAAGATTATTATTTTGTACATTTATTGAACACACCACGTATATAAAAATTCTTATATTTATATCTGAAATTAGGATAAGGATAAACAACTTTTAACATTGTTGCTGCTTATCTCTGGCTATTTTTCTCTCGCGTTATCAGCATTCTTGGTTTGCTGCTGGACGAAAGTATGGAAAGATTTTTTTCACATCAATATAAATACAAGCTATTTGTATATTTCAGTTTTAGTTTGCATATTCTGCTTATAACTACTTTCTTAACAATGGGAAAAAATAAATATTTTTCCGATGATTTGCGCAATAAGGTTGTGGAGTTTAAAAATCAAGGCCTAAAACAGTGCATTATTGCAAAAAAATTTGAAATAACGGAAGGCGCAGTTTCTAAAATATTAAGAAAATTTCAGTTAGTGGGTAGTGTGAAGAGTGCTCCAAAAACCGGGCGACCCAGAAAAACCAATTCCAGAATAGATAAAGTCATTAAACGAATATCAATATCAGATCCAAGAAGACCATCGACGAAAATAAAAGACGAAATATGCCGACATTATAACGTAGATGTATCGGACCGTACTGTGAGGCGTCGATTATGCGAAGCTGGACTTCTAGGAAGAGTTGCAGTTAAGAAACCCCTGCTTTCAAAGAAAAATCGCAAGGCCCGAATTAGGTTTGCTCAACAACATCTAAATTGGACTGCTCAAAAGTGGAATACTGTTCTCTGGAGTGACGAGAGCAAGTTTAATATTTTTGGTTCGGATGGAAGAACATATGTGAGAAGACCAGTAGGAAAAAGATATGATGTTAAGTACCAAATACCAACGGTGAAGCATGGCGGTGGTAACGTGATGGTCTGGGGATGTTTTTCCCGGTCTGGTACGGGACCAATAATAAAAATAGATGGGAAAATGGACCGATTTATGTATAAAGATATCCTAGAGAATACAATGCTGCCATACGCCGAAGAAGAAATGCCACTTACCTGGCGATTTCAACAAGATAATGATCCGAAACATTCTTCACGGTTCGTAAAAAACTGGTTTCTGGATCAAAGTGTGGATGTATTAGAATGGCCATCGCAGTCACCCGATCTGAATCCCATAGAACATCTCTGGGAACATCTAGAGCGAAAAATCAGACAAAGAAGTATCCATAATAAAAATGAATTATGGGAGGCCTTGCAAGACGAATGGAACAGAATTCCTGTTGAAGTTTGCCAAAACCTGGTTGACTCAATGAGTAGAAGATGTCGGGATGTAATTAAAGCAAAAGGTTATGCCACTAAATACTAAATTAAGATTAATTTTTTTCATATTTTGGATTATTAATTTTTTCTTTCCATACTTTTGTCCACTGGAATAGTAACGTTTTTAAGTTAAACTTTTAATAAATGTACGGATAACTTAAATTATTTTTGTTTGTGTTTTATTTTTTACCAAGGGTCTTGACTGTGGGGCAAACATATCTAACATTCTCTTGGAATAAAAGTGAATAGACTTTTAAAAATCTTTCCATACTTTTGTCCACCACTGTATGTATGTATATTTATATGTATGCATGTATGTATGTATGTATGTATGTATGTATGTAGTGTATGTATGTATGTATGTATGTATGTATGCATGTATGTATGTATGCATGTATGTATGTATGTATGTATGCATGTAAGACTGAAACTGCACGCATGCGCAGATCACTCGCCTAGCTCTAGCTCGCTTACTCTTTCACAGAGGATCTGTAAAGGAATTTATTTATCCTGGCGGTCCTAATCAGGATAACGGGATACTGTTGGCACTGATCAAGGAGCTCCTAGAAAAGAATTATTATTGAATGATGTACATATGGACGACGATTATCCATATGACCAATTAAACAGAGAAACCATGTTAGCAGTGGAAAGAGACTTAGCCATCGAAGAAATACATCAAACACGAAGACATATGCTGAGGTGTTGCACTCAAATCATCCATGTGTTAAACCAGCGAGAGGGGTCCATTAGATTGAATTTTAAAAATGTAATAAAACAAGAACGCCTGATGCGAAAATTGTTGCAAGATTAAGTGTTTTTATTGAAAATATATTTTTATGTTTAAATATTCATGTCTTAAACCTACTTTGTATCGTCGGTGTCATTTAAATTGGTTTGATTTTTATTATTAAAGTCTTGATTTAAAAGACAATCTTCAAACAGAATATCTCCACTTAAATTTTGATTAAAAAATGTATTATCTTGATCAGTGTTGGATGCACTTTTTGGGCAAATGTTTTGTAAAATTTTAATATTATCTGTGGTTTCATAATTAATTTTATTACTTTCACAAAAAACTTGGGATGACATAATTTTAATCCTACCTTTTTTTACCACAATTAACTGTATCACAAGAAATTTGGGATGACTAATGACGACTTTAAACACAAACTCGTAAATCTAAGCACACAGCGAGATTATTTGTAGACTAAAGTGTTGCTTGTTTTTATAGTAAATATATTCAAAACAGATGATTTCAGAGTTAGAAGAATATCAAAAATATAATGTCTACGAGTCCTGATACAGATATAATGGAATTAAATTTTGACTTTTCCGAATGGCCCGAAATAAATGATGACGAAAATGATGATGATAGTGTTGTTACTGAAAAGAAAAGAAGTGTAGTGGTAAGTGGTAGATGTTTTCAAAAATTAAAAAACCATTGGACGGTCTTATTATTAAAACATTTTCAACAAAATTATATTAAAAACCAAAAACCATACAATTAAAATATAAAAAAATGCTAAATCTATACTAACTAAAAAAATTATGAAAATTATATTGCCAAATTATTTTTTGTCTCTAAAACATTTAACTTCAAATAATATCGAATGCAATACATTTTATATTTTTTGGATGAAAAAACCTAAAAATGTATATGTCCCTCCGGTTGCTGGTTTAATTTGTGAATTTTGTTTTAAGAAAAGTTTTAATTTTCATCAATTATTTGATTTTATTTTGGAAGAAATTAAATCATTGGAAGTTTTAAAAATTCATTTGCATTTAAAGGGACATCATCATTGTTCATATTGCCATTTCGATACTAAAAATAAATTTGAAATTAAGTGTGAATTTAAATATTCGGAAAAATTTTTTCAATGCAATCAAATATTTCATACTACTTTACATTAAAAGTATACACCATATTTTCCTATTTTAATTATTTCCAAAATATATATAAAAATTATCTTTATTATAAAATTTCACAGTTTCAAGCTTATACTGCTCAGTAACAACAAAAATAATAAAAAAATAAAAATGTCTACCACGCCCTGCACCATAATTGTGATGGTAAAAGACAAAATTAATTTTCCATTAAAAATGGCTATGGTAGTATTCAAACAAATTTTTCAGTAAGTATTATTTAATTTTTTTATTTTTTACTTTAAATAGTGAGAATTTAAAGTCAATTTTTTTATTTTTTTATTTTAGATATGGAGTCTAAGATATAGTGTTGAGGAATGATAAAATTTTTATTCAATTAAATTATTCACCTAAAACTTCAACCTTAATAAGAAAATTCGGCAATCTACCAATTCAGTATTATCGTGCCAGACTGGAGAATGATGAAGAATTACTAATGTTCCAAAGAGCAATGAAAAAATTGATTTCAATTTGGAATCTGATCCTCCTGAAGCCACTACGTTAGCAGCAACAGCAGCAGTACCAAGTATAGAAGAAGCCGGACCAAGTAAGAAAAAAAACTTGAATTTTTACAATCAACCGAAGCAAAAAATTCGGAAATTATTGAAATTTCAAATGAAGATGAGCTCTTTTTAAATACACAAAAATATTTTTAAAATATTTAATTTTTTTATTAAAAAAATATAAAAGATGAGCTCTTTTAAAAATTTAATTTTTATTAAAAAAATATTAACATTATTTTAAAAAAATATAATTTTATATAATTTTGTATGTATTAAAAAAAATGTACACTTTTATAATAATTTTTTTTATTTCTAATATATCTGTATCAGTGTTTTTTGGTTTATTTGTGTTTTTTTTAAATATATTTTTTAGGGTAAGTGTAGTATAAAAAAAAAATACTTTTATTTTATTTTTAATTTTGTTTATTTAATACAATCCAGTTTCCTAATAAAAATACCGAAGGCGTTAACAATTTAAAGATATATGGTACCATTCCCTTCTCTGGTATGTAGCCAATAAGAGCGTTCGAGAGGTTGTGCTACAGATGTATTGTCCGATTGGCTATTTGGCATCTTTGCGTGATTGAAATGGCGATGGTACCGCGGCCCAGAAGGCGGGAACGTCTTGGCCACGGCACGATGTAACGGGAAACTGGTGGGATTTATCGCGTCACTACACACACTTTAATATCAAATCGTTTATTAATCGTGCTGCAGTAAGACATTAGTTTTTTGAATATTTGAAAAGTATTTTTTTTTTAATTTTAAAAGTATTTTTTGAATAATGAATAACCAAGCAGGAGAACCCCTTAAAAGGGTTTTTTTTTAATGGAAATCGAATTCGAATTTCTCTGGTTTGCAACCCACTGCAGGACAACCATATAAGCTCCACTAGTTCAATAGAAGCTCCAGATTTTATTCCTAAAATCGGGAAGCAGTACCTGCGGATGAAAATGGAGTGTCGTCTAGTGAAAAAATGGATGTTTGAAAAAGGTGGATGTTTTATCACAAAGTGTAATTCATAAACAAAGTTTAGTTTAAAGTATAGTTCATAAACAAAAACAAAGTTTAGTTCAAAGTGCAGTTCATAAACAAAACAAAAAAAAAGCGTGTGTGACATTTATTATTTAGGGAAATCGTATTCGAATTTCTCTGGTTCGCAACCCACTGCAGGACAACCATATAAGCTTCACTAGTTTAATAGAAGCTCCAGATTTTATTCCTAAAATGCGGGAGGCAGTACCTGCGGATGAAAATAGAGTGTCGTCTAGTGAAAAAATTGATGTTTGAAGAAATAAAAATTTACAGGGTGTGCCATTTAAATAAATTTCGATTTTTTAAATTGAAAATTTGCGGATTTGGACGTTTATAAAAAACACCCTGTATAAAAAAATTAAATGTTTTATGCGCTAAAGGTTAACACATTATTATTACTTTCTTCTGCCAGATATCAAAACTTTCCATTGTAAAATAACTGAGAAACTGTCATTTAATCAACACCTTGCAAATGCCAATTTTTATATTTAAATGTTAATATCTCAAAAACTATCCATTTTTATATAATATATTATATAACAAAAAATGTTTGTATCAACACGTAGAATCCAAAAATGCAAAAATATACTGGGTGTTCCATTTAAAAAAAACCCTACAGGGCAACCATATAAGCTCCACTAGTTCAATAAAAGCTCCAGATTTTATTTCTAAAATGCGGGAGGCAGTACCTGCGGATGAAAATGGAGTGTCGTCTAGTGAAAAAATGGATGTTTGAAAAAAGGGGGATGTTTTATCACAAAGTGTAATTCATAAACAAAGTTTAGTTTAAAGTATAGTTCATAAACAAAAACAAAGTTTAGTTCAAAGTGTAGTTCATAAACAAAACAAAAAAAAGCGTGTGTGACATTTATTATTTAGGGATTTATGGTGACTTTAGGTTTATTTATTTAAAAATAATGTGTTTCTGATAAGGTAATTTTTAATTAAACAATGCTTTTATCTTTTAAAAGATTAAAATTTAGATTAAAATTAAGTACCGATGACAAGATATACTTCCAGTGGCATAACTGCTCTGCACTTCACAATTTCCTTATTGTATTTATCGACCACTTCTACGAGTTGTAGCAAGCACTTTGTACGCCAATTTGGCATATGTAGGCAAAAAACTCCTAAATAAAATCAATATAAAAGACACCTTAACAAGTTTAACTTCATTTTTAAAAATGTCTGGAAAACCATCAATATAAATTTTACAAAATTTAATTATTAATCCAGCAGACGTTGAATTTGAAGGAGCCATCATACCACTCCCAATAATAGAATTTCAAGAGCCGTTGTCTCCAATCTGGGAAGAAGATAATTATGATTGGGAAAGGTATTTAATTAATACCATTCTTGAAGATGAAGAAAACATCGCAATTGCGCAAGTCAACCAAATAAACGTTGCAACTGCAGCCAACCAAACACCCGTAGACCTGTCGTAGGATGAAGCAACTGCAGCCAACCAAACAAACGTCGTAACTGCACAATTCAACCAAGCAACTGAAGATCTCATCCAAGCCGAACCAGAAAACTGAATGATCCATATCCCATATGCCCCAGAAAATAAACAAACAAGCCCTTCTGAAGATTTCCAAACAGCTCAAGCTGAAATAAAACGTTATGTCCCAGAAAATCGAAAACAGAGATGGTTAAATCATTTAGCCAAACTGAAAGAAATAGATAATTCAGTTGAGAAAACAAAAAGACAAATAATAGAAACTGAGCACAAATTAAGCGATTTAAATAACATGCTTGCGAATTCTAGATCTAATTTAAGTAAAAATTAAAATATATTACTGTACACCAATTTGGCATATGTAGACAAAGAACTTCTAATTAAAGTCAATGGAAAATACACCCTAGATTTATGGTAAATGGACCAGAAAAACTAAGTACCGATGAGAAGATATACTTCCAGTGTATGCAATGAGACTTACGACAGCAGAATATTAACTGGATTAACTGCTCTGCACTTCACAATTTCTTTATTGTATTCACCAACCACTTCTACGAGTTGTAGCAAGCACCCTATACGCCAATTTGGCATATGTAGTAAAAGAGTTCTGATTAAAATCAATGGAAAAGACACCCTAGATTTATGGTAAATGGACCGGAAAAACTAAGTACCGATGAGAAGATATCTATACTTCCAGTGTATGCAATGAGACTCAGACAACAAAATATTAGGTGGCAAAATTGCTCTGCACTTCACAATTTCCTTATTGTACTTATCAACCACTTCTACGAGTTGTAGCAAGCACTCTGTGAGCCAATTTGGCATATGTAGGCAAAGAACTTCTAATTAAAATCAATATAAAACACACTTTAAGGCTTTATTGTAAATGGATGAGAAAAAATACCGATACTGATTGTATGAAAAACATACTTATATACAGTGTGTTCCGCTTTTCATGAATACACCCTGATATCTCAGTTATGAAAGTAGTGTATAATAGGTGTTTTTGACTAGTCCAAATCTACCTCCCTCTACGTCTAAGCTCCCTCTCTTTTCCCCACCTATATCCCCTCTCTGTACCATCACCAAAATCCAAAGGCATTAGAAAAAATATATTTCTATACAAAACCCCGAACAAGTAACAAGAGAATATCTAAAAAAATGTCTTGCTGTAGAACGGGTGAAATTTTATTATCTCATATAAAAGGTGATAAAAAATTTACAGATTTTAACCAGGAAGAATTGAAATTATTCCCATTAGACTATATACTAATTTATGCTAAACCTATCGAACTGCTGGAAATGTATGGAAGACTACCACAAAACTATAAAAAAAATTTTCAGCTTCTCATAAAAATGCCCTGTTTTTTACACATGACAAAATATGCAGAAGTAGACCATCCAGTGGTTTCACAAAAAACATGTAAAGTTTGTAACCAAGGAGAAACATATGTTTGAAAGAATAAATTTGGTATAATAATTCTAAGGTCCTTTCAAGATTTTTTAAGCTTCACATATAAGTATTTTAACTTTGTCTCAAGGTGACAGGGGCATTGCATCTTAAAGAAAATAAAAAACATATGAAGCAGACAAGATCATCTTAGTATGCGAATAGAGTTTTAAGAGGTCTACATTATTGCTTTATTTTTAAATTCTGCATTATCAGTCTTGTTAATTTTATTTTGTCTGGCTGGAGATACGATAAAAGACCATAAACTACAGAGTTAATAGGCAGGTTTTGATCCGACCAATATTTTAAAGCCTAAGAACCACTTCTTTTTTCCAGTCGCTTGGTTTTTAAAATAAGTATATTTTGGGAATAAATTAGATTTTAGGAGATATATATTTTTGGTTTATTTTTAAATTCTGCATTGTTAATTTTATTTTGTCTGGCTTGAGATACATGATAAAAGACCATAAACTACTTTTTACAGAGTTAATAGGCAGGTTTTGATCCGACCAATATTTTAAAGCCTAAGAACCACTTCTTTTTCTCAGTCGCTTGGTTTTTTAAAATAAGTATATAGGGTGTATCCATCCTAAAATAATATTTCTTAAGCAATAAAGTTTTAAATAAAAGTAATTACCGAATAATAATATAAATTTTAGTTTGTCTAAAATTATGATTTATATTTAAAAAAATATTTTGTAAAATTACTGCACGTTGATTTTATAAAATCAGAATGTTTTAATGAAAGTAATTAATATATATTTTTTACTATTAGTTTCTATGGGATTTACTATTTTTTCTAATAATTAGACACCTGTTCTCCGTCCAACGGAAAAAACACCATATGTAACATTTTTTTCAAAAATGAGTTTTTGATATTTTCGTATTCTGAAATCTTAAATCTTTCTATTATCGCAAAAAAATCGATTTTTTATAAAAAACTGCTTAAAAAAAGAAATAAATTTTGTCATTTTGTACGTATGGTTAATACACGGGGTTCTAAACTAAACAATAACTTCAAGAGTTTTGCTCAGATCGAACTAAAATTTTGAGAATATATTCTTTAAATGTTTAACAATAAGATAAGAAAAAAAAATAATTTGATTTACCAACCTTTTACCTCCCCCATAAATTTATATCTTATATGTAAATGGCAAGGAATTTTATGAGGCAAATCTTTAAACGCGATTTTCTCAAAAATTATAAAAAAGCACTTACGTTGTTTTTCCATTGGACGTCAGTGTTATATTTTTTTATAATAATTAGACACCTTACTTTTTAATCAAGACGTATTTAGATTTAAAAATGAAGATCTATATTTTTTAAATTGGATAGCGTGATTTGGTCACCCTGTATAATTACTGCTCAAAATGCCCTAAGGCCATTCTTGGCATATATATACTGCAAGAACATCTAGAGACCTCACTCCAATTTTTATTCAACGAAACAAAGCTTTTAAAATAAACTTATAATAATGGCATCAAAACCAAGCATTTCAAAAATGGCACAGCTGTCGAAAGTAAACATTATTCAAGACATCATACTACGACCTGCCCAGATTCCCGACGATACTGAATTGGACCTGGCACTCAAATCCATAACGAACGAGGGCCAATTTAACGAGTGTTTTATGCAAATGGTGAATCAGCAACTTCCACAAGGAGAAGAAACTGAAGCTGGTGACGATTTTCCATACAATGGAAATGGTGGTGAAGATGCTGGAGAAATATATATTCCTGACGCTGACCAAGGTGCTGTAAATATTGGTGAAGCTGCAGAAAAAGAAATGTCCCTGGCGCTGATCAAGGAGCTAATAGAGAAGAATTATTATTGAACGATGTAAATATGGAGGATGACTACCCATATGATCAAATGAACAGAGAGGTGATGTTAGCTGCTGAACGGGATTTAGCAATTGACGAGATTCATCAAAACAGAAGAAATATACTGGACCGAAAAGAGAAGCTTTTTGCTCAACTTCGAACTTGCAGCGAGATTATTCAAATTTTAAATCAGCGGAAAGGATCCATTAGATTACATTTTGAGGGTGTAATAAAACAAGAAAAACTGATGCGAAAATTATTGCAACATTAAGTGTTTTTTATTTAAAATGTATTTTTATGTATTTTTATGTTTAAATATACATGTATTAAACCTACTTTTGTATCGCTTCTTTCGTTGAATAAAATTGGAGTCAAAAAATAAATATTTTATTTATGTTTTTTGAAAAATAACAGCATTATTCACTAAAAAACACACATTTCATCTTTTTAATGATAAAATACGATTTTCATGCATTACATTGTACAGTATTAAAATTTATCTGCCTTATTCGTTTACTATCTTAGTGAATTATTTGCGAAGAAAAAATAGGGAACACAGCTTTAGAAAAAATATTATATAAAAAATAATAAAAACTCACCTCTAATAATCATGTATTTAAACCAATAACACATTTCAGTAACCACAGTCTATAATAACTTTAAAATGTATCACGTCACTTTTGATTTAGAAAGGAATAAGACCTATTTACACTTGGCGATTTGCTTATAACGATGCTAGAAAATCCAATTATTTAGAAAGCCTTAGGTTTTCCACTAAAATATAATATTTAAAGACAATTTTACAGCCTATATTTGAAAAATCACACCGAAACTAAATCTTTAAAGAACGTTTTTCACAAACATTATGTCTCTCTTAAAACCAATATTTCAACAAAATTTAATATCTAATGTTATTCAAGACGGGTATCATCCGCCCGGAGCTAATGAATATTAATCAAGTGGTTTTTACAGTGATGTCAGACGTATTTTGTTTTTATCCTATAAATGTATTTTAATAATAAAATATAAGTTAAAAAGTAATTGTTTTAATAGTACTTACTTTTAGACATAACAAAATATACAGGGTTCATCAAAATAATTAATTAAATATCAATTTCCTTCAATTATATATTATATTTGCATAAAATTAATTTATAGCCTGAAGGGATTCTGAAAATAATCTAAATAACAACTACTGCTCAATATGCCCTAAGACAATTCTTGGCATATATATACTGCAAGAAAATCTAGAGCCGGCACTCCAATTTTATTCAACGAAAGAAGCTAAACTCAAAGTAAACTTATAATAATGGCATCCAAACCAAGTGTAGCAAAAATGGCAGAATTATCAAGAATAAATATTATTCAAGACATTTTATTACGACCTGCACAGGTCCCTCAAGACAATCAGCTGGACCTTGCTCTGCGGTCAATAACCGACGATGGTGAGTTCAACGATTGT
Organism: Listronotus bonariensis; assembly: GCA_014170235.1. Taxonomy (NCBI): domain Eukaryota; kingdom Metazoa; phylum Arthropoda; class Insecta; order Coleoptera; family Curculionidae; genus Listronotus; species Listronotus bonariensis. The sequence continues at coordinate 34,451 of JACEGR010005238.1, forward strand.
TTCATGAATATTATAAACCAACACGTTCCAGATGATGAAGAAGAAACTGAAGATGAGGCTGGTGTTCCATACGATGGGGATGCTGATCCAGAAATACCATATATTCCTGCCGCTGTCCAAGACGCTGCTCCTAATGGTGATGCTGCAGAAATAAGAAATATTCCTGACGCTGACCAAGTTGTTGTACCTAATGGTGATGCTGCAGAAATAAGAAATGTCCCTGGCGCTGATCAAGGAGCTCCTAGAGAAGAATTAATAATGAATGATGTACATATGGACTACGATTATCCATATGACCAATTAAACAGAGAAACCATGTTAGCAGTGGAAAGAGACTTAGCCATCGAAGAAATACATCAAACACGAAGACATATGCTGAGGTGTTGCACTCAAATCATCCATGTGTTAAACCAGCGAGAGGGGTCCATTAGATTGAATTTTGAAAATGTAATAAAACAAGAACGCCTGATGCGAAAATTGTTGCAAGATGAAGTGTTTTTATTGAAAATATATTTTTATGTTTAAATATACATGTCTTAAACCTACTTTGTATCGTCGGTGTCATCTTAATTTGTTTGATTTTTATTATTAAAGTCTTGATTTAAAAGACAATCTTTAAACAGAATATCTCCACTTAAATTTTGATTAAAAAATGTATTATCTTGATCAGTGTTGGATGCACTTTTTGGACAAATGTTTTGTAAAATTTTAATATTATCTGTGGTTTCATAATTAATTTGATTACTTTCACAAAAAATTTGGGATGACATAATTTTAATCCTACCTTTTTTTACCACAATTAACTGTATCACAAGAAATTTGGGATGACTAATGACGACTTTAAACACAAACGCGTAAATCTAAGCACACAGCGAGATTATTTGTAGACTAAAGTGTTGCTTGTTTTTATAGTAAATATATTCAAAACAGATGATTTCAGAGTTAGAAGAATATCAAAAATATAATGTCTACGAGTCCTGATACAGATATAATGGAATTAAATTTCGACTTTTCCGAATGGCCCGAAATAAATGATGACGAAAATGATGATGATAGTGTTGTTACTGAAGAGAAAAGAAGTGTAGTGGTAAGTGGTAGATGTTTTCAAAAATTAAAAAACCATTGGACGGTCTTATTATTAAAAAATTTTCAACAAAATTATATTAAAAAACCAAAAACCATACAATTAAAATATAAAAAAACTGCTAAATCTATACTAACTAAAAAAATTATGAAAATTATATTGCCAAATTATTTTTTGTCTCTAAAACATTTAACTGCAAATAATATCGAATGCAATACATTTTATATTTTTTGGATGAAAAAACCTAAAAATGTATATGTCCCTCCGGTTGCTGGTTTAATTTGTGAATTTTGTTTTAAGAAAAGTTTTAATTTTCATCAATTATTTGATTTTATTTTGGAAGAAATTAAATCATTGGAAGTTTTAAAAAATCATTTGCATTTTAAGGGATATTATCATTGTTCATATTGCCATTTCGATACTAAAAATAAATTTGAAATTAAGTGTGAATTTAAATATTCGGAAAAATTTTTTCAATGCAATCAAATATTTCATACTACTTTACATTAAAATTATACACCATATTTTCCTATTTTAATTATTTTCAAAACTATATATACAAATTATCTTTATTATAAAATTTCACAGTTTCAAGCTTATACTGCTCTAACAGTAACAACAAAAATAATAAAAAAATAAAAATGTCTACCACGCCCTGCACCATAATTGTGATGGTAAAAGACAAAATTAATTTTCCATTAAAAATGGCTATGGTAGTATTCAAACAAATTTTTCAGTAAGTATTATTTAATTTTTTTATTTTAGATATGGAGTCAAAGATATAGTGTTGAGGAATGATAAAATTTTTATTCAATTAAATTATTCACCTAAAACTTCAACCTTAATAAGAAAATTCGGCAATCTACCAATTCAGTATTATCGTGCCAGACTGGAGAATGATGAAGAATTACTAATGTTCCAAAGAGCAATGAAAAAATTCGATTTCAATTTGGAATCTGATCCTCCTGAAGCCACTACGTTAGCAGCAACAGCAGCAGTACCAAGTATAGAAGAAGCCGGACCAAGTAAGAAAAAAAACTTGAATTTTTACAATCAACCGAAGCAAAAAATTCGGAAATTATTGAAATTTCAAATGAAGATGAGCTCTTTTTAAATACACAAAAATATTTTTAAAATATTTAATTTTTTTATTAAAAAACTATAAAAGATGAGCTCTTTTTAAAAATTTAATTTTTATTAAAAAAGTATTAACATTATTTTAAAAAAATTATAATTTTATATAATTTTGTATGTATTAAAAAAAAATGTACACTTTTATAATAATTTTTTTATTCCTAATATATCTGTATCAGTATTTTTTGGTTTATTTGTGTTTTTTTTAAATATATTTTTTAGGGTAAGTGTATATAGGTATGAAAAAAAAATACTTTTATTTTATTTTTAATTTTGTTTATTTAATACAATCCAGTTTCCTAATAAAAATACCGAAGGCGTTAACAATTTAAAGATATATGGTACCATTCCCTTCTCTGGTATGTAGCCAATAAGAGCGTTCGAGAGGTTGTGCTACAGATGTATTGTCCGATTGGCTATTTGGCATCTTTGCGTGATTGAAATGGCGATGGTACCGCGGCCCAGAAGGCGGGAACGTCTTGGCCACGGCACGATGTAACGGGAAACTGGTGGGATTTATCGCGTCACTACACACACTTTAATATCAAATCGTTTATTAATCGTGCTGCAGTAAGACATTAGTTCTTTGAATATTTGAAAAGTATTTTTTTTTTAATTTTAAAAGTATTTTTTTGAATAATGAATAACCAAGCAGGAGAACCCCTTAAAAGGGTTGTTTTAAATGGTAATCGAATTCGAATTTCTCTGGTTCGCAACCCACTGCAGGACAACCATATAAGCTCCACTAGTTTAATAGAAGCTCCAGATTTTATTCCTAAAATGCGGGAGGCAGTACCTGCGGATGAAAATAGAGTGTCGTCTAGTGAAAAAATGGATGTTTGAAAAAATAAAAATTTACAGGGTGTGCCATTTAAAAAAATTGAGATTTTTAAATTGAAAATTTGCGGATTTGGACGTTTATAACAAACACCCTATATAAAAAATTTTTAATGTTTTATGCGCTAAAGGTTAACACATTATTATTACTTTCTTCTGCCAGATATCAAAACTTTCCATTGTAAAATAACTGAGAAACTGTCATTTAATCAACACCTTGCAAATGCCAATTTTTATATTTAAATGTTAATATCTCAAAAACTATCCATTTTTAAATAATATATTATATAACAAAAAATGTTTGTATCAACACGTAGAATCAAAAAATGCAAAAATATACAGGGTGTTCCATTTAAAAAAATGATACTTTTGTATGCCCTACTTTTCTGGCACACCCTGTATAACCAAAAATATTTTTAAAATGTGCGCCTTTACTTGCCGTACCCCAAAGCCAGTTTGATTTTATTACAAATAATACTAGTTAGGCGCAAACTTACTTTACTCTATCGTTGGGATACCCTGTACATATGGACGACGATTATCCATATGACCAATTAAACAGAGAAACCATGTTAGCAGTGGAAAGAGACTTAGCCATCGAAGAAATACATCAAACACGAAGACATATGCTGAGGTGTTGCACTCAAATCATTTTTAAAGTATTTTTTGAATAATGAATAACCAAGCAGGAGAACCCCTTAAAAGGGTTGTTTTAAATGGCATTCGAATTAGAATTTCTCTGGTTTGCAACCCCCTACAGGACAACCATATAAGCTCCACTAGTTCAATAGAAGCTCCAAATTTTATTTCTAAAATGCGGGAGGCAGTACCTGCGGATGAAAATGGAGTGTCGTCTAGCGAAAAAATGGATGTTTGAAAAAGGGGGATGTTTTATCACAAAGTGTAATTCATAAACAAAGTTTAGTTTAAAGTATAGTTCATAAACAAAAACAAAGTTTAGTTCAAAGTGTAGTTCATAAACAAAACAAAAAAAAGCGTGTGTGACATTTATTATTTAGGGATTTATGGTGACTTTAGGTTTATTTATTTAAAAATAATGTGTTTCTGATAAGGTTATTTTTAATTAAACAATGCTTTTATCTTTTAAAAGATTAAAATTTAGATTAATATTAAGTACCGATGACAAGATATACTTCCAGTGGCATAACTGCTCTGCACTTCACAATTTCCTTATTGTATTTATCGACCACTTCTACGAGTTGTAGCAAGCACTTGTAGGCAAAGAACGCCTAAATAAAATCAATATAAAAGAGACCTTAACAAGTTTAACTTCATTTTTAAAAATGTCTGGAAAACCATAGATATAAATTTTACAAAATTTAATTATTAATTCAGCAGACGTTGAATTTGAAGGAGCCATACCACTCCCAATAATGGAATTTCAAGAGCCGTTATCTTCAATCTGGGGAGAAGATAATTGTGATTGGGAAAGGTATTTAATTAATACCATTCTTGAAGATGAAGAAAACATCGCAACTGCGCAAGTCAACCAAATAAACGTTGCAACTGCAGCCAACCAAGCACCCGTAGACCTGTCGTGGGATGAAGCAACTGCACAAGTCAACCAAGCAACTGCAACTGAAGATCTCATCCAAGCCGAACCAGAAAACTGGATGATCCATATCACATATGCCCCAGAAAATAAACAAACAAGCCCTTCTAAAGATTCCCAAACAGCTCAAGCTGAAATAGACCGTTATGTCCCAGAAAATCGAAAACAGAGATGGTTAAATCATTTTGCCAAACTAAAAGAAATAGATAATTCAATTGAGAAAACAAAAAGACAAATAATAGAAACTGAGCACAAATTAAGCGATTTAAATAACTTGCTTGCGAATTCTAGATCTAATTTAAGTAAAAATTAAAATAGCCATTTTTTTATCGAAATTTATATAAATAAAATATTACTGTACACCAATTTGGCATATGTAGACAAAGAACTTCTAATTAAAGTCAATGGAAAATACACCCTAGATTTATGGTAAATGGACCAGAAAAACTAAGTACCGCTAAGAAGATATACTTCCAGTGTATGCAATGAGACTTACGACAGCAGAATATTAAGTGGCTTTACTGCTTTGCACTTCACAATTTCTTTATTGTATTCACCAACCACTTCTACGAGTTGTAGCAAGCACCCTATACGCCAATTTGGCGTATGTAGCCAAAGAGCTCCTGATTAAAATCAATGGAAAAGACAGCCTAGATTTATGGTAAATGGACCGGAAAAACTAAGTACCGATGACAAGATATCTATACTTCCAGTGTATGCAATGTGATTCAGACAGCAAAATATTAGGTGGCAAAATTGCTCTGCACTTCACAATTTCCTTATTGTACTTATCAACCACTTCTACGAGTTGTAGCAAGCATTCTGTGAGCCAATTTGGCATATGTAGGCAAAGAACTCCTAATTAAAATCAATATAAAAGACACCTTAAGGATTTATTGTAAATGGATAAGAAAAATACCGATACTGATTGTATGAAAATTATACTTATATATATTCATTACAAGTTTTTATAAGTTTTATAATTTTTAACTTCATTTTTTAAAAATGTCTGGAAAACCATCAATACAAATTTTACAAAATTTAATTATTAATCCAGCAGACGTTGAATTTGAAGGAGCCATACCACTCCCAATAATAGAATTTCAAGAGCCGTTGTCTCCAATCTGGGGAGCAGATAATTATGATTGGGAAAGGTATTTAATTAATACCTTCCTTGAAGATGAAGGAAACATTGCAACTGCGCAAGTCAACCATTAAACGTCGCAACTGCAGCCAACCAAGTCTTGGTCACGGCACGATGTAACGGGAAACTGGTGGGATTTATCGCGTCACTACACACACTTTAATATCAAATCGTTTATTAATCGTGCTGCAGTAAAACATTAGTTTTTTGAATATTTGAAAAGTATTTTTATTTTTTTTATTTTAAAAGTATTTTTTTGAATAATGAATAACCAAGCAGGAGAACCCCTTAGAAGGGTTTTTTAAATGGAAATCGTATTCGAATTTCTCTGGTTTGCAACCCACTGCAGGACAACCATATAAGCTCCACTAGTTTAATATATGATTGTCTTTAAACAAAAATTTATTATATTTGTAAAGAATGTTACATTTATTTAAAAAATAATGCCTATCACTTAATTAATGTTGAAGGGTTTTACCATTATTATAAGAGTTATGTTCCTTGTGTCTTAATAATTAACGCAATTAAAGATGCCTATTGTGATATATGTAACATAGGTTTATTTTGTGTTTCAAACCTTCATTTTACTTACTTATCTGGATTTGACATTTCCGAAACTTTACCGGAAATTAATACAGATTCAGAAAGTGATATGACCTTGGATATGATAAGTTCGGACGAAGATGATATCTAAAAAAGAAGGTATATATTTTTTATTTTTTTTTAAACTAAATGTTTATTAATATTTATTTCAGATGTCAACTCTTAAGTTTTTAAGAACCACCCCTTAGCTAAGACACCTTGCAGAGCAACATCTGGTAGTGTAAGTTTTGATTTATGCAGCGTTAATGAATATATAATTCCGCCAAAAGAACGAGCCTTAATCAGTACGGGATTACACATTCAACTCCCTGAAGGAACGTATGGTCGTATAGCATCTCAATCAGGTCTTGCAACCAAATATGGCATTGACGTAGGAGCGGGTGTAATTGATCCCGATTATCGAGGTGAAATAAAAATTTTAATTTTTAATCATGGAAATGATCAGTTTACTATTAAACCAGGAGATCGAATAGCACAATTAATTGTGAACATGTAAAATTACCAATTTTAGAAGAATCTTCACAATTAGATATAACTGTTAGGGAAAATAATGGTTTTGGGTCAACAGGAATTTAAATTATTACTTATATTCTTTGTTATGCCATGAAATGAATTTTTTTATTTTGTAAATAAATTATTTTACATTCTAAAAACTAGTTTACATATTATAACCTTTATTCCATTTACTATAAAAGCAAACGCAATAACATACATTATATAGTACAAGTATATTACTAGTACTAATAAGTAATAAGTAATACAACCAAAAACCAAAACAAAAAAAATGGTTAACTACAATATTCAAAACATTTTATTAATTAAAGAAGAAATCGATGATTTCATAGAAGAAATTGAGTATTACATGGGGGACTGGGAATCCCAACTTCCAAAACTTCACATAAAGAACTTAGAGGTTCTAAGACGTGGAAAAAGTTGCTGCAAGGATTTCCTCCTCCGGAAAATTTCAATTTCTAAATTAAAAAAAAATAGGTTGTATAAATTAAATGATTTTTATACCAAAATATAAAAAAAAATACAATTTGCTGTTTGTTTTATTTTATAATAAGAAATCCTAGTACCACAATATTTTTTAATATTTAAATAATAATATTAATCAACAGGTTACTTACATAGTTATCATATCTAAACAAACAATAAAAATAAAAAAAAACAAATTCGATTAAATTAAATTATTAATCTCGCTTTTAATCATGTCTTGGCAGACATCTACCATAGGTGTAGTCATTTTAAAGTGTTGATTTTAAATATAAATTAAAAAAGTAATAATTAATTTAATATGTATAATAATGATGTTAGTGTCTAAATAATAGGAAAAATTTAACCTCTATTAACTTCAATTTATTTTTTATATAAATATCAATTACCTTAAAAATGTTTAAGATACTGATCAAAGACGAAAATTATTTTTAATAATTTTAAATTAAATCATATAGTAAATAAAATTAATTTAAATATAAAAATAGTTAGTTCAGATCTTACAGGTACCTTAATAATTTTAATAAGGTCAATACATTTTTTTTAAACATTGGCCTTTAAGTCATCCTTTAATTATTATTCTAGGATTATCATACATTATTATCAAATGAGACATATGATAGGTTACTGTACCAGAGTAGAATAGCTAGGGTGGTTTCAACATAATAAGGGTAGTTTTTCCCATGTATTTCTTATGGGAGAAATTTAAGGTTCAATCTGCAATTCTAATTATTGTTTTTATATATTAAATAAAAAATGATGTTTTCTAATGGGTAAATCACTAATGTTATAAAATTAAATTGCGCTCATAAATAAACTACATCATACCTTTATTAAAAATCACATAAACACACCCCAATACGAATGAGTTAAAAAAATACACAACTGCCAAACGAGTTTATTTTTAATAAATATTGTATATTGCACAAATGCACACATTTTTTTACTTGACTTAATATGTAAATTGCATTGACGCTAACAAACACCGGTTCTTGTATAATGAAATGCAAAATGTAACATTGCATTTGGAGAGGGAGGGATCTTTAAATAAACTAGAGTAAACACAGATTTTTTATCATTTTTGTGTATTGTTTTCATCTACGATTGTTTTTTACAATGCCTAGTGAATATTCGTTTTGGGGTAAGTTTTGTAAAAGTTTTTTAAAGTTTTTTAAAATGTATCTAGAGCGTGTTTTTTTATTTCTTTTAGAATTAATAGGGGTGGTTAATTTCGTACAAAATTTAATAAACGAAATGTTTCCAAATAATCACGTAAGTTTGATTTTTATAAAATTATATCAAAAAATATTTAAAAAATAATTTTTAGTATGTAGTGGTCGTTACGGACCACCCCCGGACTTAGCGGAAGAGCAATTCCTGTGGGCGGGGGTGCCACCCGGCACCCAAAATTTTTATTGAACTATATATAAATAACAATTCAAATCTTGCTACGGCATTTATGCCGTAGCAATAAAAATAAAAAAATATACAAAAAATTAATTATATCAAGGGAACGCCAAATCAAAAGCAATAAAATATTCAATGACCTTGAAAGAACCAGCATAGAGGGTTGTTGAGTATGTGGTTTTTGTTTTTAATTCTAAGAATCGATCTGAAGAAGTATTCTGGGGAATTGTAAAAAAAATGATTCCTGCACTTGGTCACGAAGACCGTGGCCAGGTTAGGCTGCAAGAATTTTTACAAGAAGTAATTTTTTTACAAGAATTAATAAAATAATAACGTAAGGTAATGCGAAAACTATTTCAATGCGAAATAAAATAAGTTTAAATTGGCAAGCACTTATATGTGCTAATTGGCGAGTACTTATAGATGTTAATTGGCAAGCATTAATAATTGTTTGTTGACTAATTTAAAAGCCTCAGCACTCTTAATATATAATTGTATAATAGTTTGTGGAAAATTACTTTGCTTAAAAGCAACTTAATTCTAAAAATCGTAAAAAAAAAATGAATAGTGGTCCTAGAATGTTTGTAAAAGTAAGATTTTACAAAAATAACGAATTAAAACGTACTGAAATTGTAAAAGGGTTTATGTTTAAATGTGTGAGAGATTTTTTTTCATGGAAGATTATGATTTTTTAAAAGTAAACCTACATTATGAAGATTGTATGTCGTTTTGTGATTATGATGATGTAACTTTAAATTTACCAAAAGACGAGTCTAACAATGAAAAATATTTTTATTATGATAATGGAGGCAAAGATGAAGTTGATACTAAAATGTTTATGAATTAAAATTGTTGATTATTAGAGAAAAAATAAAAAAATATTTTTTAAATTTTTTGTGTTTTGTTTTTCAATTAATTATATATATTTTTATTATAGATAGAAGAAAAAATGAGGTGTGACGTACTAGGCTGCCCATTTCAAGGGAGATATAGAAGGCATCCTACTTTTGATAACAAATTATGTGATATGCATAGTTTCTGTAAATAATGCGATCGACCATTTAAAGTAAGAATTGATAAGGAAGGAAGATCGTATTTAGTATGTAGAATTTTTTTAAGTCGGTTACTTTGCTACCAGTGTTATTTAGAAAGTCATAAACAAAGAAGAAGAGAGGAAGATGATTTTAATTAAAAAAAAAATGATTGTACGTATTTGTAAAAATTAATAAAATAATAAAAAAATATTATTTAAGTTTTTTTGGGTTTTATTTTTAACATTACATTTCCTATTTTAAAAAAGGTTAAATAAGACACATACAATTTTTTTAAAATAATTATTTATTTAATTGTTGTAATATTTTTGGTTTACAATACTTTTATAGACTAACATTTTTAAAGACATAGGTTGCACATTTAATTCTAAAATACGAGTGGAATATTTTGATTTTCGAAATACACTATCTGCTCTACAGTTATTAAAAGGCATTTGTTGAGGAACAGAAATATAAAATGGTATATTATTTTTATTAGGAAAAATAGCATTTTTACATAAATCCATATCAAAATTAGATATGACTTTCCAAGCAAAATATTCAATATTTTTATTATTTTTACGTGATATTGATGTACTAAATTAATGAGTAATCCATTTTTTGTAACATAATCTACTGATGTAAAATTACTAAATCTGATGACATAGTTGTTAAATGCAATAAATAATAAATCAATATTTAAGGACTTTAATATTTCTGCAAGAAAATCTAGAGCCGGCACTCCAATTTTATTCAACGAAAGAAGCTAAACTCAAAGTAAACTTATAATAATGGCATCCAAACCAAGTGTAGCAAAAATGGCAGAATTATCAAGAATAAATATTATTCAAGACATTTTATTACGACCTGCACAGGTCCCTCAAGACAATCAGCTGGACCTTGCTCTGCGGTCAATAACCGACGATGGTAAGTTCAACGATTGTTTCATGAATATTTTAAACCAACACGTTCCAGATGATGAAGAAGAAACTGAAGATGAGGCTGGTGTTCCATACGATGGGGATGCTGATCCAGAAATACCATATATTCCTGCCGCTGTCCAAGACGCTGCTCCTAATGGTGATGCTGCAGAAATAAGAAATATTCCTGACGCTGACCAAGTTGTTGTACCTAATGGTGATGCTGCAGAAATAAGAAATGTCCCTGGCGCTGATCAAGGAGCTCCTAGAGAAGAATTAATATTGAATGATGTACATATGGACTACGATTATCCATATGACCAATTAAACAGAGAAACCATGTTAGCAGTGGAAAGAGACTTAGCCATCGAAGAGATACATCAAACACGAAGACATATGCTGAGGTGTTGCACTCAAATCATCCATACTCTGGTATGTAGCCAATAAGAGCGTTCGAGAGGTTGTGCTACAGATGTATTGTCCGATTGGCTATTTGGCATCTTTGCGTGATTGAAATGGCGATGGTACCGCGGCCCAGAAGGCGGGAACGTCTTGGCCACGGCACGATGTAACGGGAAACTGGTGGGATTTATCGCGTCACTACACACACTTTAATATCAAATCGTTTATTAATCGTGCTGCAGTAAGACATTAGTTTTTGAATATTTGAAAAGTATTTTTTTTAATTTTAAAAGTATTTTTTGAATAATGAATAACCAAGCAGGAGAACCCCTTAGAAGGGTTGTTTTAAATGGTAATCGAATTCGAATTTCTCTGGTTCGCAACCCACTACAGGACAACCATATAAGCTCCACTAGTTCAATAGAAGCTCCAGATTTTATTTCTAAAATGCGGGAGGCAGTACCTGCGGATGAAAATGGAGTGTCGTCTAGTGAAAAAATGGATGTTTGAAAAAGGGGGATGTTTTATCACAAAGTGTAATTCATAAACAAAGTTTAGTTTAAAGTATAGTTCATAAACAAAAACAGAGTTTAGTTCAAAGTGTAGTTCATAAACAAAACAAAAAAAAAGCGTGTGTGACATTTATTATTTAGGGATTTATGGTGACTTTAGGTTTATTTATTTAAAAATAATGTGTTTCTGATAAGGTAATTTTTAATTAAACAATGCTTTTATCTTTTAAAAGATTAAAATTTAGATTAAAATTAAGTACCGATGACAAGATATACTTCCAGTGGCATAACTGCTCTGCACTTCACAATTTCCTTATTGTATTTACCGACCACTTCTACGAGTTGTAGCAAGCACTTTGTACGCCAATTTGGCATATGTAGGCAAAGAACTCCTAAATAAAATCAATATAAAAGACACCTTAACAAGTTTAACTTCATTTTTAAAAATGTCTGGAAAACCATCGATATAAATTTTACAAAATTTAATTATTAATTCAGCAGACGTTGAATTTGAAGGAGCCTATACCACTCCCAATAATAGAATTTCAAGAGCCGTTATCTTCAATCTGGGGAGAAGATAATTGTGATTGGGAAAGGTATTTAATTAATACCATTCTTGAAGATGAAGAAAACATCGCAACTGCGCAAGTCAACCAAATAAACGTTGCAACTGCAGCCAACCAAGCACCCGTAGACCTGTCGTGGGATGAAGCAACTGCACAAGTCAACCAAGCAACTGCAGCCAACCAAACAAACGTCGTAACTGCACAAGTCAACCAAGCAACTGAAGATCTCATCCAAGCCGAACCAGAAAACTGAATGATCCATATCCCATATGCCCCAGAAAATAAACAAACAAGCCCTTCTGAAGATTCCCAAACAGCTCAAGCTGAAAGAAAACGTTATGTCCCAGAAAATCGAAAACAGAGATGGTTAAATCATTTAGCCAAACTGAAAGAAATAGATAATTCAGTTGAGAAAACAAAAAGACAAATAATAGAAACTGAGCACAAATTAAGCGATTTAAATAACATGCTTGCGAATTCTAGATCTAATTTAAGTAAAAATTAAAATAGGCAATTTTTGTATCGAAATTTATATAAATAAAATATTACTGTACACCAATTTGGCATATGTAGACAAAGAACTTCTAATTAAAGTCAATGGAAAATACACCCTAGATTTATGGTAAATGGACCAGAAAAACTAAGTACCGATGAGAAGATATACTTCCAGTGTATGCAATGAGACTTAGGGTCAATGTGGGTAATTGGAAACAGTATTGGATATTTCATGATTTATCAGCAGTTAAAATGTATTAAAAAATACACCGCTTCATATTGTAATAAAATAAAAGATTCTAGCTGTTATATGATAGATACATAGTAGACTGTCTTAAGGACTGGATATGAAATGATACACATAAAAGATAACCAAAGTTTCCATTTACCCCCAAAAATTTAAGAAAAAAATTAAAAAGGCGTAAAAGGAAACAAAGATTTTCCCTTCTATACACTCTCATCAGCATTAAACACAAACATAGATTTATTAACATCATCAAGACCACTATTTTGAATAACTTTTTAAGCTTACTGTAAAAATCATAAATGATTTCTGGTTTTCGAGCATCCTTCCTAAGTTTTTGGAGTTGCTCAGGTTTCTTTAATGAAAGTGAAGGATGTCGTTTCATGAATGCCCGGTACCAGTCTTCACCAGGAATGCCATCTTTGAAGCGAGTTTTTATGCCGTTGTCCTTAACATATTCTCCTACAACATTTACTAATTCTTGTTTGTCGCAAGGATAGCCCATGTTAGCTAGAGCTTTTAAACAGTCAACAATATGGTTTTCAATTCTGGCTGACAATGCAGTAGATACACCAGCTCCCATCTTATCAATTGGTATTTTTCTACCATTTATTCTATTATAAATAACAGAATGTGGAATGCCGTAATACTCAGAAGCATCTCTGTATGATCTTCTTTTTGCTCGGACGTCTGCCACTGCCTTTGCTAATTCCTCCAAAGAATATTTCGGTAGACCCCTCTTTGATAAGTATTTCCTCGGCATCTTTTAAAAGGCGAGGCCTGTAACAAAATAGCGCATCGATATCATCGAATCATGTAGTCACATAGACCAAGAGAAAATCAGAAGATAGTTATCAATTGGTCTATATAATTTTAAACGATAAACATGGCAGCCAAAAAGGAAGCGACCCTCTATGATTGAAACAGTAGGGTCTTTGGACAAACCACGAAGGCTAAAAGCCTAAATACTAACGTACCGTGGGTGTCTTAAGCGAGGTAAGAGGGAGTTTGTTGACACGGGACTTAAATACTTGAAGATTTGGGGGAGAAGGAAAGACCTCCGCGGGCAGCAGGTTCCACAACCTAGAAACTCTAGGGATAAAAGAACGAACAAAGTGGGAAGTTCGGGGCCTGTCCAGTTGGACCGTATAGGGATGCATACGCGCGGAACCACGAGGTTTCTCTGTTGGGAACCGTAAGTGGAGGAACTATACTGGACAATTCTTCAGAGCAGAAGCCATGGAAGTACCTATAAAAAAGCGATAAATCCCCCACAGCCCGACGATGTGCAAGAGAGGAAGCCTTTCTGTAAGTGAAGGATCATTAATGAGACGAATAGCTCTTCTTTGAATAGAATCAAGAATGCTTAGGGTTGTGGGGGACGCCATGCCCCAGATATGAGAACAATATTCCAAGGGAGGTCGGATTTGGGACACATATAAAGTGTATAAATTAGAAGGGGAAAAATACTTTTTGGCTCGAAAGAGAAATCCAAGCTTTTTGAAGCTGCCGTGGCTATAGATACAATGTGTTTATGCCAGTTAAGGTTACTTTCAAATGTGACGCCCACAAGATTAAAGGTGTCTTTGCTCTGTAAAACTTGGCCGCTCATAAGTAGAGGATGAGTATTTGATGACTCTTTTCGCGACAAGGAACATGATTGTGTTTTGGATGCATTAAAATGGACGAGATTTTTAGCGCCCCAATCCAATATTAAATTAAGATCCTGCGAAAGAGATATCTGCATCGCTCTGCGTTTGTTTTCCAAGTCAGGTTTAGTAATGGGTTTAGGAACCTGAAAACTGGAGTGAAGGGTACTATCGTCGGCAGAAACTATGAATGGAATTAGTTGTGGACGAGAGAAGGTCGTTGATGTGAAGAAGAAACAATGTTGGTGCCAGAACTGAGCCCTGAGGGACTCCAGCATTTACTTGGTGAAAGCTTGAAGAATGGCCGTCCACAATAACTGATATACGACGATCAGATAGATAACTAGAGAGCCAAGTACAGAGTTTAGTTGAAAGACCATAGGAGGGAAGTTTATTAAGAAGTGCGGCATGCCAGACCTGGTCAAAAGCTTTGGATATATCAAGAGCAACGATCTGGGACTCACCTAGAAACTCAAGAGACTTATTCCAGCAGTGTGATACGAAGGAAAGAAGATCTGCTGTAGATCTTTTGTGGCGAAATCCATACTGCCTGTCATGCAAAATTTTGTGTTTTCTAAGTACTTAAGAATTTGTGAATTAATTAGTTTTCCATTACTTTACAAAGAACTGAGAGAATTGAAATTGGTCTATAGTTAGATGGAAGAGATTTAGATCCTTTCTTGGGAATAGGTTGAACACGTGCAGCTTTCCAGCTTTCCGGAAAGATACCTGTGTTGTAAGAAATTCGAAAGAGCCGAGTTAAGATTGGTGCAAGTTCTGGAGCACATTTTTTAAAACGATTGCTGGTATGCCATCCAGCCCAGACGATTTCTTGGTGTTAAGGGAAGAAAGGATACGCTTAATGTGTTTTACCTTAAAAATAATATCGGGCATTTTATGAGGAACTGGGGTAACCGCTGGAATTGGATGATTTACGGGAGGGTCAAGGGTTGAATTGGCAGCAAATTGTTTAGCAAATAATTCTGCCTTTCCTTTAGCAGTAGAAACAATTTCATCTTCCAAAGCTAGTGGCGGAAAGAACTGGTACAAAAATTCCTACTTATGTTTTTCGCAAAGGACCAGAAAGATTTGCTGCCATTTGAGCAAGAAAGAACTTTGTTTTTAATACGATTGTCGAAGGAGTCTTTGGCTTCAGAAATTGTTTGATTGTAGTAGTTTCTTGCTTCAATGCTGGCCTGTCGGTTTTCTGGACTAGGATCCTGTAGAAACTTTTTGTGAGCATGAACTTTTAAAATTCTAGCTTTATCACAAGATTTGGAAAACCAGGGTTTGTTATTGGATTGTTTGGGGTTCTTGATGGTGTGTGGAATATAGGTTTCAATGCCCAATTGAATTGATTCCGTCAGTTGATTGCAAATTTCAGAAGGATCACCAGAAGAAAAGCAGATGGAATTCCAGGGGTAAGTGGCGAAGAAGTCCCTCAGGCCATCCCAGTCGGCTGAGTTGTAGTGCCATACGGTGCGTGGTGGCATGTATTCATTTACCTCGGGATGTGCAGGGTAAGATATAGTAACTAAGCCATGATCTGAGCGACCTAGGGGAGCTGTGACAGATGTTTGATAGAGTTCGGGGTTGGTAGTAAGAAAGAGATCAAGGGGATTTGAACTATGATTTGGGACTCTAGGAAAGTAGGTGGGTTCCATAATAAGGTTGGTAAGAGAGTTACTGACTGCGAAGATTTCGGCTGCTCTGCCTTGGGGTCAGTTTTTGAAGAGCCCAGCCAATCCTTATTATGGACATTTTACAGGAACGAGATATTGGGAATCAGAGTCAGCTCCCCCACCACTCTCCCCACCACTTTCCCCACCACTCTCCCTACCACAACATAACTTCCCCACTATTTAAACTACAAACTTATAACCTAAAACAGTCTGTCTTTAATTGTACAAAAACCACCATCGAAAACTGTTCAAATAAAAAAATCAAAAGACAGTGCAGAAATAGCTAAAACAGAAAAACCACAAAAAGGAATCAGTGTGACAAAAACATGGCTTGTCCATCTGTATGTGTACTATTATCTCATATGAATGGAAAAAAATATTATCTGATTTTACAAGAGAGGAGTTAAAACTGATACCACTGGAATATTTAATAAAAAATGTCAATTCATTCGAACTTTTAGATGCCTGGGGAATTTGCCACAACAGTATAGAACCAGCTTTCAACTGCAAATTAAATTACCATGTTTTGTACATTATAATCGTCCAGAATGGTGCTCACACTTTGATGGACCCCCTAACTCACAAGAAAATTGTTACTTCTGTAATAAAGTAATTTAAAAATATTCCCAAATATTTGTATTTTGATTAAAAAAAAGTTTATTTTATAATGTAAGCTTGTTTTATTTCGAATATTTAAGCAAAAACTTTTTAGTTGCATATTATTTTATAATAAAAATATGTTATTTAAATTTTATATTTTCTAGATTATTCTTAATGTAATATAACGTCTTGTTACAATGTATTGCATTTTTATTTTTACTACCTCATTAAACAAGTATTCTGCCCACATCTTTACCTTTAATATATTCTGATATTTATCAAATAATTGCCTAAGGTACGACCACGCTATCCCGTATAATACAATGTCTCCGCTCACATAAAACTTGCTTAAAAAAATATCTACTTGCGTGAAGAACAGAGTCGAACTAAATATATTTTATAGCGAATAATAAACACATAATGAAATTAAGATTTATTAAATAAATTAAGGTATATTAAATAAATTATTATTTTTGTCATTTAAATTAAAAATTTATTTTAAAATTGATGTCATTACAATTAAAAATGATATGCACATTTGCTTTCATATTTTAAATTTTCTTGAATACCCCCTTGTTTAGTTTCATTTTACCAGACTAAGTTTTGTTTTTATTTTCCGGTCATGGCAGGGCAGCAAGCTAGATTTTTACTCTAAAATGCGATACATTTTTACAACCAGGATTGGATGTGCTCACAATAAGCTATATTTTTACATCAAGGTATATTTTTTCGACTTTGGTTTTATATAAATGCAACCAAGAAATTGTTTGAAACCATTCACAGTCTACTGATTGTATGAAAAGCATACATATATTACCTGCAAGTTTTAACTTTATTTAAAAAAAAAAATGTCTGCAAAACCAGCAACAGAAATTATTAATCCAGTCGATGTTGTATTTAAAGGAGCTGTACCGCACCCAATTATAGAATTTCTGGAGCCAGTGTGTCCAAACTGGGAAAAATATGATTTCGATTTTGAAAGGTATTTTTTTAATACATTTCTTGATAATCAAACATATGCTGCAGAAGTTAATCCACAGCCACTCATAGATCTGTCGTGGGATGAGCCAAAGATAGATCCTAACCAAACCAACGTCGCAAACGTCGCAACTGGAGATCCTAACCAACCAAACCAACTGGAGATCCTAACCAAACCAACTGGATGATCCGTATCCCATATGCTGCAGAAGTTAATCCACAGCCACTCATAGATCTGTCGTGGGATGAGCCAAAGATAGATCCTAACCAAGCCAACGTCGCAAACGTCGCAACTGGAGATCCTAACCAAACCAACGTCGCAAACGTCGCAACTGGAGATCCTAACCAAACCAACTGGATGATCCGTATCCCATATGCTGCAGAAGTTAATCCACAGCCACTCATAGATCTGTCGTGGGATGAAGCTCCCTGCATAACATATAATCCGGAGCAGTATGTGGTAAATAATCTGATACTTCGTCCTACCCCACCTAGGCTGACAAAGACGGCTAAAAGAAAATTTCGGGAAGGAGAAAGAATTAGATTTAAACAAATAAATAAAAAACTCAGCTCCTTCATACACCTGTCGACCTTTCCTGGGATTAATAATAATTTTCCCAGTGATTAATAATTTTCCCAGTAAACCTGTAAATATTGTAAAAACTTGTATAGTATATATGTTTATAATTTTTTCATACAGTCAATAGACTATGAACCATCCTATATTGTTTTATTTATTTATGATAGAATAGAATATATTACCAATAGGTTCGTCAATTAAATATATAAAAAAACAACAATGATTCAATTGTAAAACTTACACATCAGTACGGGATTACACATTCAACTCCCCGAAGGAACGTATGGTCGTATAGCATCTCGATCAGGTCTTGCAACCAAATATAGCATTTGCTTAGGAGCGGGTGTAATTGATCCCGATTATCGAGGTGAAATAAAAATTTTAATTTTTAACCATGGGAATCAACCGTTTATTATTAAACCAGAAGATCGAATAGCCCAATTAATTTGTGAACATGTAAAAATACCAATTTTAGAAGAATCTTCACAATTAGATATAACTGTTAGGGGAAATAATGGTTTACTTATATTGTTTGTTATGCAATGAAATAATTTCTATTTTCTGCATTAAATTATTTTACATTAAAAATTACTATAAAAGCAAACACAACAAAATAAGCAGTACCTACAATCTCACTAAACAAGAAACATCCACAAGAACCACAGCCAATATGTCAGCATACGAAAGAGAACTTATTCAATTGACAAACCATGGAGAGTCATGCAGATGAAATATTATATCAACTATCATCAATTGAAGCAGACGATCCATGCTTTTGTAAACAATTAAAAAAATCTACACGACTTAATAAATGGAATAAGGGCATGTAAAAAATTATTTTATTATTATAAGCAATTCTAATATTATTCCAAACACTTATAATAATATTACTTATTTACTTTTAAATATCAATCACCTTCAATTAATAAAATAAATTGACTAAATTTAAACAGGTATAGATATCCAGTGGCGTAGCTACCGGGCAGCAGGCAGCAGCTGCTGCCCGGCGTCAGGAAGCACACGGCGCCAGCCGCGTCCTATTTCTTGAACATAACAACAAACAAATAATGTAATAACTTTACTATATCAATATCTATGAAAAAACCATACCCAACCCAAACTTAATACGCTAAAATAAGGGAATACGGAACGAAAACTTCCGCCGCCAGCCATAGCCCAAAACAAAGACAGCATTAATAGTTTTCTAAGGCGCGCCTAATATAAGAGAGAAGAGAGAGTGAGAGACACGGAAACATACGCCCGCTGCGGTCAACAGAACAGTGAGTTTTCGCGAAGTCACAATGCCACAATTTTTGTATTCTTGGTAATTTTAATGACTGCCTCAATCCTCAACTGGTTAGAAATACTGCTAATTTCATGTAATACATGTAATATTGCAAGTAGTGTGAGAACTTTGGCATAGATTGCGAAATTTACTCTAATTTTTATTATTTATTATTACTAATTAATGGTAATGCTATAAATGAATATTTCTGATATTTGACGCACCTTTGGCGATCGCAAAAACGGGTAGTGGAGTGGGAGTGGGTGACAAACGATAGAGCAGCGACGGTGGGCAATCCGCAATAACATTTATCGCGTGCATCGTGGCTATCGTGCATTGTTTAAGTATACAGGGTGTTTCGAAACTATTGTGCCAAAATGTAAGGGTGGGTAGATCTCGCCAAAACAAACGTTTTTTACTTATTAACCCATAGGCGCATGCGCCTTATTTTGGTACTAATAGGTATCACAAGAAAAAGTTTAAAATTGTACATTACACAAATAATATCGATATTGAGTGCCCAGCTCTACCGATTTTGACGTTCGAGAGCAATCGCCGCGCGCCGGACACTCGCATTCCATAGATGAGTAGGCTACACATTTATTATTGCGTCGTGGTAATGTGTAAAACGTAACTGAATCTAAATTGTGGTGTGACCGTTTAAAAGTTTAAAATGGAGAATTTTACATTCGCTGAATTAGCAGACCTACACCTGGCTTATGGCGCTGCTGATGGTAATGGAAGACGCGCGTTGCGGATTTACCAAGAACGCTTTCCGCAGCGGCGCTTACCAAGTCGGGGACTATTTGCACGTTTGCATTCAAGATTGCGAGAGACCGGATCATTACGGGTAAGATTTGTTAATAAAGTGTTATTCATCCGGATTGTTTATGACAATGAAATAATTTAATTTGCAGAAGCCTCACAATGAGGGGGAAGACCACGCACAGTGCGTGTACCACGTATGGAAGAGGCAATCTTAGCGCAAATTGACGAAACTCCTTCCATAAGTACCCGAGCTGTAGCGCACTCGTTGCGAATAAACCATGTTCGGGTATGGGAGGTTTTACACGAACAACAACTGCATCCATTTCATATGCAAAAGGTGCACGCACTTCTGCCTGAAGATTATCCCCGTCGGGTAGAATTCGCTCAATGGTTTTTACAACAAACGAGGCGCGACGCCGAATTTCCGTCCGTGGTGATGTTTACGGATGAAACCGCCTTTACCCGAGAAGGGATTTTCAACAGCCGCAATAGCCACATTTGGGCTGAAGAGAACCCCCACGCTATGCACCTGCGTGGTTTTCAACAAGAATTTAGGGTGAATGTTTGGGCAGGACTTGTTCATAATACTCTGGTTGGCCCGTATCTCTTGCCACCACGACTAAATGGAGAAATTTACTTGACATTTCTGCAAGAAACACTTCCCGAATTGTTAGAAAATGTTCCCCTGAATGTCAGGCCAAACATGTGGTACCAACACGACGGAGCCCCACCACATTACCCGTTAGCCGTAAGGGAACATCTGAACCAAGTATATCAGGGGAGAGTGATTGGTAGGGGCGCACCAAATGCATGGCCTCCACGTTCACCAGACCTGACCGCATGCGACTTCTTTTTATGGGGTCACATGAAAGCGCTTGTGTACGACACTCCGGTTCAAACAGAGGAAGAGTTAGTAGGAAGGATTGTTGCGGCTGCTGCTGAAATTCAAGAAAATCCGGGAGTTTTTCAACTTGTGCAGGAGGAAATGGTACGACGCTGTAACGCTTGCATTAGAGCAGGTGGTCAGAATTTTGAACATCTTTTAAATTAAAACATTTTTTTAAAATAAACTCTCCCAAATTATTTCTTGTGTTTTTATGTCATTTACTAACACGGTTTCCGGTACAAATACGTTTCCCCGTGTCCAAGGTTGGATACCACTACGAGGACCTTAATACGCTATTATCACTGAACGCATGCGCATCCGCCTATGGGTTAATAAGTAAAAACGTTTGTTTTGGCGAGATCTACCCACCCTTACATTTTGGCACAATAGTTTCGAAACACCCTGTATGTTATTTTCATAATTAATGCGTGAATTTTGACGTATTATTTGAGATTCAAGTTTAAAGAGTTTGGTGGTGAACTTTTTGGCGGCATTTTTCCTCAAGGTAAGTAGTACCAATGCTTTAAACTAAGAGGAGTGCTTAATCAGCTTTAATAAGCCTGTCATATTTTTTTTTCTGTATTTTCGGCTTCCTTGCATGGGCATAAAACAGAGCTTTTAGTAGTTTTGATTTAGTCAAAATTTACACAATTAAAATGTTCTGTAACTTGAACAGGCAGCGGCCGCGGCCGTCATCAAGTATATTATGCGGCCGCCTTGACTTTGGAAGTTAATAAGGTGCTATTTACAACAATGCATAAGAGTCAAATTGATGTTTTTTTATATTACAACATTACAACGGTACAAGACTGACTTTGATAGCATTCTAAATTCTGTAGGATGGTCATTAACTGACCACTGACCATCCTACAGAACTCCCATTAGGTTTCCAAGAATACCAAGCACACCTGTTAAGCAGATGTTCTAAGAAGGATGTCTGGAATACATCCGGTGGGATTTCTAAAAATAGATTTCTAGGAAAATACAGGTTAATGACCAGCTGTAACACAAAAAACAAAAATTTTGGGATTCCTATGTTTGCACCATACATCCGAACTCCTGTGCACACCACATACGACTAATTTAGAATTCATCTGATATTCCTTCAAAAAGCCAGATACGCCCTACTCCTATTATAGAAAAAAAGTGTGTGAGGTGATCTTAAAGATATGAAAATTATTCAGAAAAGGTTTTCATAGCATAATCCATCCAAAAAATGCGGAAAAAAGAAAAAAAAACTATTCAACCTAGGTATTTCTAGCATAATCTAGGAGAAAAAGTATGAATAATAAAATTCCGAAAGCCAAAAAAAAAAATAAATAATTAGAAAACTTCTTAATTTTTAAATTTTTAATTTTTCTAGGATTCCTAAATATTTTTGCTCGTAAGAAATATCCAGACTCCATTCCATATACGGCTAATTAATTTTTTTATACACAACTTATGGGGATTTCCTTTCTCTTGTACTTAATTATTGCACACCTGTTAATGACTGATGAGCCAGGTAAATAAGGTGGAGGACTATTTAGTTTAATTTGTCTGGTTTTACAATTCGAAAATGTTCTTTAGGAAGAGTACATTTCTAAAATTGCAAGTTTGCTAAATGCGCGCCAAATGTGTGCCGCACGTGTGTAGACGATTTTTTCGCACATCCGTGAGATCTGCATATTTTCAGCCGTCTCAGGGATATGCGTTATTTTCCGTTCCCAAAGTTTTTTAGATCGCCATCCTGTTTCTCATGATGGTTTTGTAAAAAAGATCACCCTGTTTAATATTTCGCAGAGCCATAAATTTTTGCAGAACGTGGGAGCAACGGGGGCAATGTGCATCTTGCGCATACACACTTAATGTAAAATGTTACCCAACAATTGTGGCTAACTAAGGGGGAGTAAAAATATAAATTTATGACTTAAGAAAATCCACTTCAGTTAAACAGTTATACGGTATACTGCAGTTCAAGCAAGTTTTTCACTACAATGAAACTGAAAATTCCTAAGAAAGCCCAAGCTTCTGCCAAAATATTGATGCACTTGAAAAATACGCCGGCGAAAACAAATTCCGCAAAGTCGACATATCTGATGATTCAGACAGCAGCCAAATCGTGATTTTAGATGGAAGTTTCTCAAAAGTGAAGCCCATCGGGTACCCTAGAAGGATCAATGGCTATAAGAGTATTGGTTATCCAAAAATGACTTCTACCCCCAAGCAAGAAACTGAAGAAACTGAAGAAGCTGCCCCGTCCACCAGCGATGCACAAAATATAGAATTTCCGAGGTCGCTGTCAAGCCCTGTACCTGGCCCGTCCACCAGCAATGCACAAAATATGGAATTTTCGAGGTCCCTGTCAAGCCCTGTACCTGGGCCGTCCACCAACGATGAACAACATATGGAATTTCCGAGGTCCCTGTCAACCCCTGTTCCTGAATCGCCTATGAGAGAGACCGAGGCACTAATTTGTAGCAAATATGAGAACATAACCGACAATGAAGCAGACAGCGAACGTGAATTAAGCCCGATTGAGGAATCATTCAATGTAGTGAATGACGTCATAGCGGAGGATAGATCAACCTCAATCTATTTACAAGAAGCCAGTGATTTTTTGGAAAAACCAATCGAGTATTGGACAAAAAGCGTCTTAAACGTGAGCAACTCTATCGCAAAAGGTCAAAAATGGAAAAAAGCTAGCTCAAGTGAACGAGGCTATTGATAATTTGGATAAATTAATATTTTTCGCTTCAAAAATTGCAAGTGTTCAAAGTGATATAATGTGAAAAAGTGAAATTTCCAACATTTTTTGTGGTATCTACCAATTGTTACAGTGAAAAAATTCTCTTTTTGGAAAATCAAAAAATTTAATATTAAGGTCAGGGGCTTACTAAGGGGTATTTTTGCGCTTGCTGCTTGTGCGGCTTGTGCTGCCTTGGAGTGTCTTGGACCAACTTACTTATTTTTTTTTCAGAAACTGATAATGAGTAAACAGAAGCCCAGTGGCTGGGAGTATCACAAACGGCGACTAGAACAAGAAGCGAAGAATTCGAAACTCCCCAAAATTAGTCATTATTTTAAACCTGCGCCAGTGCTTGTTGAAAAAATGTCTTCATTACCGTTATCAACGTCTGAACAACTTCAATCTTCCAGTAATTCCTCAATTGCTCCAGTTTCTGCAGAGTTCTTGGTGCCTAGCGTATCTGGCGTATACCATACATTATCAAATAACGAACAAAGTGGTGAATCTCAAACTTCTTTACAAAGCCAACCTTCTGCTTCTTTAAAAATTACCCATTCTTGTTTTGACTTGCCTTCATTTGGCTTTACATCAACCTCTACCAATATTCCACAAGAAAATAACAGAGCACAACTCCTTTACTTAGAACTTCTAGAAACTATTCCCGAAGACAGTAGTGTAAATAATGTGTTAAAAAATGTTTTGGGAAAAAATATCCTACTGATATTGCATATTATTTAAAAATCTATGGCATAGGTCAGCCCCCAAGTTTCATTAAAAAATTTATTATTAAATACGGATCTTGTAAACCAACTGAATCTTTTCCTCGAAATGACGGGGGTAGGTGTTTTTCGGCAACTTATTATTTCTCGAAATTAAAAAGTGGGTTGGAAGTGCCTAGGCAGTGGTTGTGCTATTCCTTGGAACAAAACGTTTGTTACTGTGAACCTTGTTGGTTATTTGGTGATAGATCAAAACCATATTTCAAAATTAACTGGGTACAAGGAATATCCAATTGGGGCATGTTATCCAGAAAAATTAATAAGCATGAAAATGCCAATTTTCATATCGAATCATGTGTTATTTATGATGCCTGGAAGGCAAATAAATGTATAGATTCTCAGATGGAAGACATTCTCCGAAAGAAAGCCAATTTTTGGAGGCAAGTTTTACGTCGAATTGTAGATGTCACATTAACTCTGGCAATACGCAATCTTCCATTTAGAGAACACCGGGTTTCAAAACATGAAGTTGAAGGGACTCTAGTAGGTGGAAATTTTTTATCAATTATAAATTTACTAGCAAGATACGACCCAATTCTACAACAATTACTAGAGAACCCAAGTGGATCAATTAGATATCTAAGTCCTACGGTACAGAATGAGCTTATCAATCTAGTGGCGGGACAACTAGAAACTGAGTTATTTATTGAAATCAGAGATGCTCCTTTTTCAAAATTTTTTTTCAATTATTCTGGACACAACACAAGACATTACCAAAATTGACCAACTTAGTCTAATATTTCGCATTGTTAAAATTATCAAGGACGAAAACAATCAAATGCCAAAAGATATTCAGATTAAGGAGATTTTTACAGGATTTTTTGCTGTTACTGATCATACTGCCACAGGATTATTACAGTTTGTGAACGATGTGTTTACGAAGAAAAATATCGAGATTTCCAAATGTCGTGGTCAGGGGTATGATGGCGCTAGTGTCATGAGTGGATGCTAGAATGGTTTGCAAGCGAAAATAATTGATATGGAAAAAATGCTCACTATGTACATTGCGCAGCCCATAATTTAAATTTGGTTATCAATGATGCTGTTAACGGAGTATCCGAAGTTTCTAATTTCTTCGATCATGTGGGTGCTTTGTATGTATTTTTTCAAGCAGTGTAAAAAGGTGGGACTTGTTAAAACAGTCTCCTGTTAGAAGCATCACATTAAAAAACTAGCTCCTACTCGTTGGGCTTCGAGGTACGATGCTTTGGTTGCCTTAAGGGCTAATTACAAAGAAGTTTTGCATGCTTTGACAGATATAATTTTAAGAGGTAAACCGAGTGAAAGAAGCGAAGCAGCAGGTCTAAAAAAATATATCGAAAAATTTGATTTTATTTTACTTATTGTGCTATTTTCGAAAATATTGCAAAGTCTGAATATTGCCTCACAATACTTACAATCCAAAGATTGTGATATGATAGAGGCTACAGCTTATTTAGAAAGTGCCTATACAGAAATGATAAACTGTAGAGAAAATTTTGATGAACTTAAAAGTGAAGCAATAATTTTAGCAGATAGCTGGGGCATAAACACTGAGTTTTTAGAAAACGAGCAAAAAAGTTAAAAAGTATTTTGATGAACTTCTGAGTGATTATAGGTTTTCCGATGCCGAAAAGAAGTTTAAAATCTCAGTATATAGTGCTACTCTAGATATTGTAATCAACCAGTTAAAAAATCGATTATCAGGTTTTCACAATATTATGTGACTAATAAAATATTCTTATAACAAAAGAAACCACAGAGGGTGATAACAGCAGCGCGACCCATATGTACTGTTAATTAATACGCAGGAAAATTTAATGGTGGGGGGGACGTCTTTAAATATGCCTGCTAAAACTATTTTTTGAATAATTTTCAAAAAAGCGTCCTGCCATCAATGCCGTTATACTACACCCACCAGGGTAAGTTTTTATTTTATTTTTAGTTTTTTGAAATTTGCGTAGAACGTGTTTTTTATTTCTTAGAATTGCTTTACATTACCCTGTTCGTACAGGACCTGGTGGAAGACCTCTATCCGGAGGTTAACGTAAGTTTTGATTATAAAATATATTAAAATATTTTAAAAATAATTTTTAGTATGCAGTATTGGTCACAGACCACCCCCAGACGGGAACGAAGAAGAAGTACTAATATGGCAGGGGGTCCCACAGGGGACGAATTTTTATATTAAAATATATATAAATGAGGAGGCCGAGCTTGCTACGGCATATTTGCCGTAGCAAGTATAAATAAAAAAATAATATAATTATATAAAAATACCGAGGGAACGCTAAATCAATATCAATGCCATAACGACGAGTTTTCATAATGGGTAGACGGCAGAAAGGTTTATATTAATATAATATTTTGTTAAAAAATTATCGAGTTTTTATTTTTTTGCCCCCTCCCCTCTCCAGAAATGGCATGAGCGCGACTGGGCTCTGATGCCCGGCGCCACTAAACGAAGCTACGCCACTGTAGATATCTACGAGTATCTACAATACAGGGGTGTTAAAAATAACACTTTGGATACCATTTTTTTTTTGTTTATTGGGTTTTCCAAAGGAAGTTTAAATATTTTTTGGTAAATACAGGGGTGTTAAAAATAATACTTGTGGATACCAATTTTTTTTGTTTATTGGGTATTCTAGAGGAAGTTTAAATATTTTTGATCAATACAGGGGTGTTAAAAATAATACTTTTGGATACCATTTTTTTGTTTATTGGGTTTTCTAAAGGAAGTTTAAATATCTTTTTGATAAAGATAGGGGTCTTAAAAATAATAGTTTTGGATACCAATTTTCTTTGGTTTTTGGGTATTCTAGAGGAAGTTTAAATATTTTTGATTAATAGAGGGGTGTTAAAAATAATACTTGTGGATACCAATTTTTTTGTTTATTGGGTATTCTAGAGGAAGTTTAAATATTTTTTGATAAATACAGGGGTGTTAAAAATAATAGTTTTGGATACCATTTTTTTTGTTTATTGGGTTTTCTAGAGGAAGTTTAAATATTTTTTGATAAATACAGGGGTGTTAAAAATAATAGTTTTGGATACCATTTTTTTTTGTTTATTGGGTTTTCCAAAGGAAGTTTAAATATTTTTGGTAAATACAGGGGTGTTAAAAATAATAGTTTTGGATACCATTTTTTTTTGTTTATTGGGTATTCTAGAGGAAGTTTCAATATTTTTTGATCAATACAGGGGTCTTAAAAATAATAGTTTTGGATGACAATTTTTTGGTTTTTGGATCTTCTAGAGAAAGTTTAAATATCTTTTAATAAAGACAGGGGTCTTAAAAATAATACTTTGGATACCAATTTTTTTGGTTTTTGGGTATTCTAGAGGAAGTTTAAATATTTTTTGATTAATACAGGGGTGTTAACAATAATAGTTTTGGATACCATTTTTTTTTTGTATTTTGGGTATTCTAGGGGAAGTTAAAATATTTTTTTTTGATAAATACAGGGGTGTTAGAAATAATAAGTTTTGGATGACATTTTTTTGTCATTTTATACAGGGAGTTTAAATTTTTTGATAAATACAGGGGTATTAAAAATAATAGTTTTGGATACAAATGTTTGTCTTTTAGAGTTTAAAATGGAGCACCAACCAATGGGACATGGTAGACCATCAACCCGGACCAATGCACCCTTTATTGGTTCCCTGGTCCAGCCTATGGGACATGGTAGACCATCAATCAGGACCAATGCACCCTTTATTGGTCCCCTGGTCCAGCCTATGTTAACATCAGCCAGCCAGGAGGGAATGGCGCAATTTTTCACCAAGCACTTCAGGGCCACGGCAGGATAAGTAATTAATAACACCCTGTATGTAAATCTATTTTGTTTACCATTTATACACTAGTTAAGGGTTACTTTTGCATATAGTTTTTAATGTTTTTAAAGATTTTAGAATAGAGAGGTGTTAAAAATAATAGTTTTGGATAACAATTTTTTTTTGTCTTCTACAGGGAGTTTAAATATTTTTTGATAAATAGAGAGGTGTTAAAAAAATAGTTTTGGATAACAATTTTTTGTCTTCTACAGGGAGTTTAAATATTTTTTTTTTTGATAAATACAGGGGTGTTAGAAATAATAAGTTTTGGATGACATTTTTTTGTCATTTTATACAGGGAGTTTAAATTTTTTGATAAATACAGGGGTGTTAAAAATAATAGTTTTGGATACCAATGTTTGTCTTTTAGAGTTTAAAATGGAGCACCAACCAATGGGACATGGTAGACCATCAACCCGGACCAATGCACCCTTTATTGGTTCCCTGGTCCAGCCTATGGGACATGGTAGACCATCAATCAGGACCAATGCACCCTTTATTGGTCCCCTGGTCCAGCCTATGTTAACATCAGCCAGCCAGGAGGGAATGGCGCAATTTTCACCAAGCACTTCAGGGCCACAGCAGGATAAGTAATTAATAACACCCTGTATGTAAATCTATTTTGTTTACCATTTATATACTAGTTAAGGGTTACTTTTGCATATAGTTTTTAATGTTTTTTAAGATTTTAGAATAGAGAGGTGTTAAAAATAATAGTTTTGGATAACAATTTTTTTTTGTCTTCTACAGGGAGTTTAAATATTTTTTGATAAATAGAGAGGTGTTAAAAAAATAGTTTTGGATAACAATTTTTTGTCTTCTACAGGGAGTTTAAATATTTTTTTTTTTTTTTGATAAATACAGGGGTGTTAGAAATAATAAGTTTTGGATGACATTTTTTTGTCATTTTATACAGGGAGTTTAAATTTTTGATAAATACAGGGTTGTTAAAAATAATAGTTTTGGATAGTGTCATGAGTGGATGCTAGAATGGTTTGCAAGCGAAAATAATTGATATGAAAAAAATGCTCACTATGTACATTGCGCAGCCCATAATTTAAATTTGGTTATCAATGATGCTGTTAACGGAGTATCCGAAGTTTCTAATTTCTTCGATCATGTGGGTGCTTTGTATGTATTTTTTTCAAGCAGTGTAAAAAGGTGGGACTTGTTAAAACAGTCTCCTGTTAGAAGCATCACATTAAAAAAACTAGCTCCTACTCGTTGGGCTTCGAGGTACGATGC
The DNA here is from genome assembly GCA_014170235.1 of Listronotus bonariensis. Taxonomy (NCBI): domain Eukaryota; kingdom Metazoa; phylum Arthropoda; class Insecta; order Coleoptera; family Curculionidae; genus Listronotus; species Listronotus bonariensis. Next base: position 64,395 of record JACEGR010005238.1, read on the forward strand.
TTTGGTTGCCTTAAGGGCTAATTACAAAGAAGTTTTGCATGCTTTGACAGATATAATTTTAAGAGGTAAACCGAGTGAAAGAAGCGAAGCAGCAGGTCTAAAAAAATATATCGAAAAATTTGATTTTATTTTACTTATTGTGCTATTTTCGAAAATATTGCAAAGTCTGAATATTGCCTCACAATACTTACAATCCAAAGATTGTGATATGATAGAGGCTACAGCTTATTTAGAAAGTGCCTATACAGAAATGATAAACTGTAGAGAAAATTTTGATGAACTTAAAAGTGAAGCAATAATTTTAGCAGATAGCTGGGGCATAAACACTGAGTTTTTAGAAAAACGAGCAAAAAAGTTAAAAAGTATTTTGATGAACTTCTGAGTGATTATAGGTTTTCCGATGCCGAAAAGAAGTTTAAAATCTCAGTATATAGTGCTACTCTAGATATTGTAATCAACCAGTTAAAAAATCGATTATCAGGTTTTCACAATATTATGTGACTAATAAAATATTCTTATAACAAAAGAAACCACAGAGGGTGATAACAGCAGCGCGACCCATATGTACTGTTAATTAATACGCAGGAAAATTTAATGGTGGGGGGACGTCTTTAAATATGCCTGCTAAAACTATTTTTTGAATAATTTTCAAAAAAGCGTCCTCCATAATGCCGTTATACTACACCCACCAGGGTAAGTTTTTATTTTATTTTTAGTTTTTTGAAATTTGCGTAGAACGTGTTTTTTATTTCTTAGAATTGCTTTACATTACCCTGTTCGTACAGGACCTGGTGGAAGACCTCTATCCGGAGGTTAACGTAAGGTTTGATTATAAAATATATTAAAATATTTTAAAAATAATTTTTAGTATGCAGTATTGGTCACAGACCACCCCCAGACGGGAACGAAGAAGAAGTACTAATATGGCAGGGGGTCCCACAGGGGACGAATTTTTATATTAAAATATATATAAATGAGGAGGCCGAGCTTGCTACGGCATATTTGCCGTAGCAAGTATAAATAAAAAAATAATATAATTATATAAAAATACCGAGGGAACGCTAAATCAATATCAATGCCATAACGACGAGTTTTCATAATGGGTAGACGGCAGAAAGGTTTATATTAATATAATATTTTGTTAAAAAATTATCGAGTTTTTATTTTTTGCCCCCTCCCCTCTCCAGAAATGGCATGAGCGCGACTGGGCTCTGATGCCCGGCGCCACTAAACGAAGCTACGCCCCTGTAGATATCTACGAGTATCTACAATACAGGGGTGTTAAAAATAACACTTTGGATACCATTTTTTTTTTGTTTATTGGGTTTTCCAAAGGAAGTTTAAATATTTTTGGTAAATACAGGGGTGTTAAAAATAATACTTGTGGATACCAATTTTTTTTGTTTATTGGGTATTCTAGAGGAAGTTTAAATATTTTTTGATCAATACAGGGGTGTTAAAAATAATACTTTTGGATACCATTTTTTTGTTTTTTGGGTATTCTAGAGGAAGTTTAAATATTTTTTTGATAAATACAGGGGTGTTAAAAATAACAGTTTTGGATACCATTTTTTTTTTGTTTATTGGGTTTTCCAAAGGAAGTTTAAATATTTTTTGGTAAATACAGGGGGTTAAAAATAATAGTTTTGGATAACAATTTTTTTTTGTCTTCTACAGGGAGTTTAAATATTTTTTTGATTAATAGAGAGGTGTTAAAAAAATAGTTTTGGATAACAATTTTTTTGTCTTCTACAGGGAGTTTAAATATTTTTTTTTTTGATAAATACAGGGGTGTTAGAAATAATAAGTTTTGGATGACATTTTTTTGTCATTTTATACAGGGAGTTTAAATTTTTTGATAAATACAGGGGTGTTAAAAATAATAGTTTTGGATACCAATGTTTGTCTTTTAGAGTTTAAAATGGAGCACCAACCAATGGGACATGGTAGACCATCAACCCGGACCAATGCACCCTTTATTGGTTCCCTGGTCCAGCCTATGGGACATGGTAGACCATCAATCAGGACCAATGCACCCTTTATTGGTTCCCTGGTCCAACCTATGGGACATGGTAGACCATCAATCAGGACCAATGCACCCTTTATTGGTTCCCTGGTCCAACCTATGGGACATGGTAGACCATCAACCCGGACCAGCCTTTGGTTCCCTGGTCCAGCCTATGGGACATGGTAGACCATCAATCAGGACCAATGCACCCTTTATTGGTTCCCTGATCCAATCTATGGGACATGGTAGACCATCAATCAGGACCAATGCACCCTTTATTGGTTCCCTGGTCCAACCTATGGGACATGGTAGACCATCAATCAGGACCAATGCACCCTTTATTGGTTCCCTGGTCCAACCTATGGGACATGGTAGACCATCAACCCGGACCAATGCACCCTTTATTGGTTCCCTGGTCCAGCCTATGGGACATGGTAGACCATCAATCAGGACCAATGCACCCTTTATTGGTTCCCTGGTCCAACCTATGGGACATGGTAGACCATCAACCCGGACCAATGCACCCTTTATTGGTTCCCTGGTAAAGCCTATGGGACATGGTAGACCATCAATCAGGACCAATGCACCCTTTATTGGTTCCCTGGTCCAACCTATGGGACATGGTAGACCATCAATCAGGACCAATGCACCCTTTATTGGTTCCCTGGTCCAACCTATGGGACATGGTAGACCATCAATCAGGACCAATGCATCCTTTATTGGTTCCCTGGTCCAACCTATGGGACATGGTAGACCATCAACCCGGACCAATGCACCCTTTATTGGTTCCCTGGTCCAACCTATGGGACATGGTAGACCATCAATCAGGACCAATGCACCCTTTATTGGTCCCCTGGTCCAGCCTATGTTAACATCAGCCAGCCAGGAGGGAATGGCGCAATTTTCACCAAGCACTTCAGGGCCACGGCAGGATAAGTAATTAATAACACCCTGTATGTAAATCTATTTTGTTTACCATTTATACACTAGTTAAGGGTTACTTTTGCATATAGTTTTTAATGTTTTTTAAGATTTTAGAATAGAGAGGTGTTAAAAATAATAGTTTTGGATAACAATTTTTTTTTTTGTTTTCTACAGGGAGTTTAAATATTTTTTTGATAAATAGAGAGGTGTTAAAAAAATAGTTTTGGATAACAATTTTTTGTCTTCTACAGGGAGTTTAAATATTTTTTTTTTTTTTTGATAAATACAGGGGTGTTAGAAATTATAAGTTTTGGATGACATTTTTTTTTGTCATTTTATACAGGGAGTTTAAATTTTTTGATAAATACAGGGTTGTTAAAAATAATAGTTTTGGATAGTGTCATGAGTGGATGCTAGAATGGTTTGCAAGCGAAAATAATTGATATGAAAAAAATGCTCACTATGTACATTGCGCAGCCCATAATTTAAATTTGGTTATCAATGATGCTGTTAACGGAGTATCCGAAGTTTCTAATTTCTTTGATCATGTGGGTGCTTTGTATGTATTTTTTTCAAGCAGTGTAAAAAGGTGGGACTTGTTAAAACAGTCTCCTGTTAGAAGCATCACATTAAAAAAACTAGCTCCTACTCGTTGGGCTTCGAGGTACGATGCTTTGGTTGCCTTAAGGGCTAATTACAAAGAAGTTTTGCATGCTTTGACAGATATAATTTTAAGAGGTAAACCGAGTGAAAGAAGCGAAGCAGCAGGTCTAAAAAAATATATCGAAAAATTTGATTTTATTTTACTTATTGTGCTATTTTCGAAAATATTGCAAAGTCTGAATATTGCCTCACAATACTTACAATCCAAAGATTGTGATATGATAGAGGCTACAGCTTATTTAGAAAGTGCCTATACAGAAATGATAAACTGTAGAGAAAATTTTGATGAACTTAAAAGTGAAGCAATAATTTTAGCAGATAGCTGGGGCATAAACACTGAGTTTTTAGAAAAACGAGCAAAAAAAGTTAAAAAGTATTTTGATGAACTTCTGAGTGATTATAGGTTTTCCGATGCCGAAAAGAAGTTTAAAATCTTAGTATATAGTGCTACTCTAGATATTGTAATCAACCAGTTAAAAAATCGATTATCAGGTTGTCACAATATTATGTGACTAATAAAATATTCTTATAACAAAAGAAACCACAGAGGGTGATAACAGCAGCGCGACCCATATGTACTGTTAATTAATACGCAGGAAAATTTAATGGTGGAGGGGGACGTCTTTAAATATGCCTGCTAAAACTATTTTTTTGAATAATTTTTAAAAGTAGTGAAAAGAAAGTACAATGCCGCTATACTACAATCACCAGGGTAAGTTTTTATTTTATTTTATTTTAATTTGTGTAGAACGTTTTTTTATTTCTTAGAATTACTATACATTACGGCGTTCGTGCAGGATATGCTCAAAGACCTCTATCCGGGGGTCAACGGAAGTTTTGATTAAGTGTAAAATATCAAAATATTTTAAAAATAATTTTTAGTACGCAGTGGTTGTCACGGACCACCCCCAAACGGGGATGAAGAAGAGATCCTTATCTGGCAGGGGGTCCCGCCCGTCATGGATTTTGCGATAAAAATATTTGTAAACGAGGCTTCCCTACTTGCTACGGCATATTTACCGTAGCAAGTATAAATAAAAAAATAATATAAAATTATAAAAATACCGAGGGAACGCTAAATCAATATCAATGCCATAACGACGAGTTTTCATAATGGGTAGACGGCAGAAAGGTTTATATTAATATAATATTTTGTTAAAAAATTATCGAGTTTTTATTTTTTTGCCCCCTCCCCTCTCCAGAAATGGCATGAGCGTGACTGGGCTCTGATGCCCGGCGCCACTAAACGAAGCTACGCCACTGTAGACATCTACGAGTATGCAAGGAATATGCATTAATTTGAATTTTAATTAGTAGCATGCGGACACGCCGCGCTGTCTTCGTAAACGTTTACCCTGGGCGTAGTCATTTTAAAGATTTAATTTTAAATATAAGATTTTAAATGCAGATTAAGGGAGTAATATAAAAGATTTAACATAGATAATGATGATTTTAGTGGTTTTTCAAAGACACCTGTCATGAGTGTAGTCATTTTAAGGTATTGATTTTGTTTATGTTAGTTGATAAGGAACGTATGGTCGTATAGCATCTCGATCAGGTCTTAAAACCAAATATGGCATTTGCGTAGGATCGGGTGTAATTGATCCCGATTATCGAGGTGAAATAAAAATTTTAATTTTTAACCACGGGAATCATTCGTTTATTATTAAACCAGAAGATCGAATAGCCCAATTAATTTGTGAACATGTAAAATTACCAATTTTAGAAGAATCTTCACAATTATAACTGTTAGAAAAAGTAATGGTTTTGGGTCAACAGGAATTTAAATTATTACTTATATTCTGTGTTATGTAATGAAATAATTATTATTTTCTGCAATAAATTATTTTACATTCAATAAACTAGTTTACATATAACCTTTATACATTTAATTTACTACAAAAGCAAACACAACAAAATAAACAGTACATAGAAGATAATCAGTTATCAAACAACAAGCAGCCTACCAACAAGTTCAATATGTCCGAATATCAAAGACAGATGGTTCTAATGGTAAAGGAAGATATGGAAAAATTTGCAGAAGAAATACTGTTTCAATTAAGAACCATATCAAAAGAAGACCCATGTCTTTGTAAGCAGATGTTGAATTTTAACCTTCTAACAGAAGGAATTGATGACTGATGATGACAAAGTAAGCAGTACCTACAAGCGAAATAGTTTTCAAACAATAAGAAACTATTATACTTGTATACCATGTCAACCCATCAAAAAGAAATTGTTAAAATGGTAAAAGAGGATATGGAAAAGTATTTAGAGGAAATAAATTTTCAATTAAGTACATTATCGAAAGAAGATTGTTGTTTGTGCAAGCAAATTATAAACAAGAATCAATTGGAAAATGGAATTTTGCAATGTGAAAATTATTTAAATGGTTATATAACCTTCAAATTGTTAATTAAACAATTTTCCCTTTATAAACTAAAGGAGTTTAAAATATATCAAAATTTGATTTTTGTTTTATTTTATAATAAGTAATCCTAGTACCACAATATTTTTTTAATATTCAAATACTAACATTAATCAACAGGTTACTTTCATACTTATCATATCTAAACAAACAATAAAAATAAACGACAAAATACATTTAAATCATGTATTCATTTTAATATTAAACTACAAGTATGTCATGTAATAAATTCATATAACGTTAAATATCAATCAGTTTCAATTTAAATATTATTTATTTCATGAACATAAAGTAGTATGCGATAATGTTATAAATATGTTAATCAAAAAGAGAAAAAATTAACCTGTTTAGTAAGGAAGTTACTTCTTTATGATTAATCTCGCTTTTAATCGTGTCTTGGTAGACATCTACCATAGGCGTAGTCATTTTAAAGTTTTTTGATTTTAAATATAACATTTTAAATACAGATTAAAAGAAAAATAATTGATTTAACATAGATAATGAAGATGTTAGTATCTTCTTTATATGTAGACTCTAATTGTAAGAAGATACTAACCAGAGACATAACATATTTTTAATAATTTTAAATTAAATAATATAGTAAATAAATTTTGTTACGCCTCTGGTTAATTTTTCAATAATAATTGTAAACATTGAATTACTAATTATAACCTTATCAAATAATCAAATATTAATTATCTTCAATTATAAATAATATTTACATAAATTTAAATATTAATTTATAGCCTGAAGGGGTCTCAGAACTGACCAAATTAACTACTGATATCGACTGTCAAAATGTCTGTGGCTAGGATCTCTTTGATGGATTTAAAAGCAAGGATCTACTCTGCTATCTACACTATATATAGCATCAGATCAGATCAGTATCAGTATCAGTTATCAGAGATCAGTAGTATCAATATCAGTGCGACTTGTGAGACAGTGTGTATTCGACGTTCAGTGCAGTGCAGTGCAATATCAGTGAGTGATCAGTGTAAGTAATCTGCTGCGAGCGCTTATGACATTTTCGATACTTCTTTGCGATTTTCCCTGATTCCCTGAAATACGAAAGAAAATCGTACGTACAAGTACCGGCCAATTTCTTATTAGAAAAAGTCGGGAAAGTACAAAACCATGGGCAAATCCACCGTTCCCAAGGATTCCAGCCAAGAACGTGATCCCAAACGTCAACGCAGGGAGCGTGAATCTGCTTTGGAGGCTGAAAACCTCCAACAAAAGTAGATGATCGCCTCCCTGCAGGTCACCATCAACTCACTCCAGTCAACAATAACCTCCCTTAAATCCACAATGGATAAAATGTCAGAGGAAATCAAGTCCCTTCACCACAGACCACCCCACAACTCCCCAGGAGGCTCTGACTTCCCGGAGCTCCCTAAAAGAAATAACAAAGACGCCATGGATACCACCCCTCCCTCAAGCATCCCAAACAACCCCTTCAAAAACGCCAGTCCACATCTAAAACAACACATTGACAATGTGTTAACCCCAACTCAAAATCAAGGCACCCCTACCACCCCCGTAACCCCCAAACAACCCCAACTGCCCAAAAAGACCCTCACAGTCGTTCCAGTCGTTTTGAGGAAAACTAAAGACTGGAACAAAATTTCCAAAGCGTTATCGGATAACAAAATCCAATATACACAGGCCAAAACAGTCCCTCTTGGCATACAAGTCACTCCGGCTACTGCGGACGACCACAGAGCCATGACTAAATTCTTCAAAAGTCAAACAACAAACTGGAATATCACACCTATCTTCTCCCTGAAGAACGTGACCTCAACATAGTTGTTAGAGGTATTGACACGTCGATTCCTCTTGACGATGTAAAAGAGGACCTTGAATCCCAAGGGTTTACGATCCTTGAAATACAACAATTCAAACACAAAGACCAGCGCCCCATGCCAGTAATAAAAATCCGTGTCCCCAAGACAGACAAAGCCATATACAACATTTCAAAAGTGTGCCACCTCAATGTAAAAATCGAGGCACAAAATCCTAAAAGGCAAATCTCACAATGCCATAACTGCCAACAGTTTGGGCATTCCAGCTCGAACTGCCATGCAGCCCCAAAATGCGTGAAGTGCAAAGAACACCACCATTACAAAAACTGCCAAAAACCCAAGGAGCAGCCACCAGTCTGCGTAAATTGTGGGGGTCCTCACCCAGCAAATTACGGGGGCTGTGCTGCCAGACCAAAAGCCCGCAGCTACGCTGCCGCCATCACTAAAAACACCCCCAAAGCCCCATCAAATAGCCCTCAGCAAAGTGCTGAAACCGCCCAGTCCCCGCAGATTCCTGCACAAATCCAGCAGTACATGCATCTTATGATGCAAAATTTTCAAAACATGCTAACTACAATGTTAGCAGCAAACCCCGCCCCCGCTGCAAATGCAGCAAAATAAAAACCCTGATTCCCTCTTCATAATTTCGTGGAATGCAAATTCTGTCTATCCTAAAAGACCGAACTTGCAGATTTCATGAAAACAAATGATGTCGACATCCTACTGCTGCACAAAAACTTCAATATCCCCAATTACATAACCTATCGTAACGATAGAGTTGACGCTGCCGTTATTTATTTCATGAACATAAAGTAGTATGCGATAATGTTATAAAATATGTTAATCAAAAAGAGAAAAAATTAACCTGTTTAGTAAGGAAGTTACTTCTTTATGATTAATCTCGCTTTTAATCGTGTCTTGGTAGACATCTACCATAGGCGTAGTCATTTTAAAGTTTTTTGATTTTAAATATAACATTTCAAATACAGATTAAAAGAAAAATAATTGATTTAACATAGATAATGAAGATGTTAGTATCTTCTTTATATGTAGACTCTAATTGTAAGAAGATACTAACCAGAGACATAACATATTTTTAATAATTTTAAATTAAATAATATAGTAAATAAATTTTGTTACGCCTCTGGTTAATTTTTCAATAATAATTGTAAACATTGAATTACTAATTATAACCTTATCAAATAATCAAATATTAATTATCTTCAATTATAAATAATATTTACATAAATTTAAATATTAATTTATAGCCTGAAGGGGTCTCAGAAATGACCAAATTAACTACTGATATCGACTGTCAAAATGTCTGTGGCTAGGATCTCTTCGATGGATTTAAAAGCAAGGATCTACTCTGCTATCTACACTATATATAGCATAAAATCAGATAACATAGAGGAATACGAAATAGCACACATGAAAGAAGCACTGAAACTTGTAGACAGTGCTTGTGAAAAGTTTGACACCAGGCACAAAGATGCGACTTTCTCTGACTATGATTCTGACGTAACCAGTGCCAATGAGATGGACCTTGAGAAAAGAATCAAAGGAAAGCAAAGGGAGGATCTTTTCTTCTTGAAGTCGAGTTTGCGTCTGTTTGGGAGGGAAGATGGAAAATTCGATATTTTGATGGTCACATGGAATCTTTAGAGCATTCGCCAGAAATGGCTGAGTTGGATAGAATTGTACTGGTTACAGCGCCGAATTTAATGTTTTTTCCTGATTTGGACATCTATTTAGGAATCAGTGAGTGCAAAATGGAATTGGGGGCGATAAAGCGAGGGAGTAGGTACAACGGAGTACTGATCGGAAAATCAGTTCATGTGAAGAGGAGAAGTGCGAATGGAGATGCGAGGATCTTTAAAAAATATGTTTGGGAGAAGAGATTTAAATTCTACACAGAGAAAGAACGAGCTCAATTTGGCTACTTACTTCTGAGAAATGGTCAAGCTTACAGAAAGGAAAATAAAGGACAAGTAGTAGATCTTTATGCATCCACAGGAAGAGTATTACCTGTATACACAGAAGACACTATGACGTTCAACAGGGCTGTGTTGGGTACTGCAATTGAAACTGCAAAAAACAGGCTAGCTTAAATCAAATCTCAAAAATCGGTGCAAATGTAGCATGGTCTTGCTTGTATAAGTACAGTGACAAGTTGAATGATTATTGCACATCAAAGTTGGGTATTAGCTACGACAGATTCTACATACCTCTCGTGTGCCTTCCGAGATCCAAGCCAAGCTCCCTTACAAAGGCCTGTCCTGGAAGTGAGTATTTCTTCCTTGCCTTTTCTGCTATAAATGACTTGTATAATATGACCAAAGGGCAGAAAACCTACGCATTCACAATGGGCATAATTTCTAGATTGGCAACTGAAGACATTAAGTTTGAAGTGAAGAAAGCCACTGCATTAACCAAAAGTTGACGCCTTTGTGCTTTAAGAACATGAGACACGCAGGCTCAATACCTTCAGACTTTGAATCACAATTAGAGGCCCTGTTAGCTGAGGTCAAAAGTGGTAATTACAACAAAATTACCATTAATGATGAAACTTATTTTGATGATGTATGATCTTCAGCAGGGCCATTAATTGTAAGTATTAAGTTAAGTTATTATAATTTAAGTTAGTTGGTTATTATAGTGGGTAAAATTAGTATAATGGGTTTTATTTTAAGAAGTAGACTAATATCAACTGTAATGCATTATGTTCATTATATAGTGGGTAATCTAGTTTAAGTGTGAGTCTGTATGCTCTAGTAACAGTGTGAATGTTGAAGCGTGAGTGAAGCAGGGTGTGACCCCCTAAATTTATTTATCAATATGCAATGCAGATATGCAAATAATTAAATGATTGGTATATAATTTTTTTGTCTAAATATTAATTTGTTAACTTATTCTGCACTTTTGGCGGTTTTAGAAGTTCATAAACCTATTGTCTTACAGGATATGTAAAAAATCGCCAAATCTGCAGAATTGCCAAACACCGTAAATCGCGAAATAGTTTGAATCAATTCGGTATCGACAAGTAACGTGCGCGGTCGAGATTAACAAGCGATGTTCGATATACTGAGTGTTAGGGTCCCTCCGGCTACTGCAACTTTAATGTAAGAATTGTAATTTATTTTTATATTTCTAAAATGTGCTACCATCACTGATACTTGTGTAATATAAACTTAATCTCAATATGTTAATAAATAAATTTAGGTGATTATTTAACTTTACATCTTTTATTTAAACTTGAGCTACATCCCTAGTTACACCCCAAAATCAGGGTACCATGTAGTCCGTCGTAAATACTACGAAAAACAAAAAACATTTAAAACAAGTCCCAAAAGTTGATAATTGAAAGCTGTCTAGCTCAAATCTTTGAATAAAGCGTGAGCTGACGTAAACTTTTACGAATTTCAAATTTTGCTGTTGTTTAAATCATCTCTTTGTCCAACTATCACCATGGCTGGCGGTAAAACTGAGAGAAAGTATGGCTTGACAATGAGCAAGGTCCTTTTGTCATAGGTGAATTTCTGCCTCACTCAGCAAAGTAGACCCAGCACTTCGGCCGCAGATGAGACAGCCGCAGATTCGACCATAATCATAGGGTAGACCATATCATAGGGTTGACAAAGTGGGTGCCGAATCTTCAAAGGATTGGCCCATTGATTTTAACACGGCTTTTGAAACTATTGAC